>JAHDVE020006427.1:0-87976 GCA_022606495.2 Halesus radiatus | reverse complement strand
ATATTTACATTTTAAAAAAATCTACACTACGACATCACCAACTGCAAAGTTAACCATGTCAAGCTGTAGGCACCCTAACCCTTGCTGCCCGTGAACTTTTTAAAATAGAAAAAATCACCCTCCTGCTAAAAAGGTTGTGTATCACTGAATTAAGAAAATATTGATTGCCACAATTAAATCGTTTATAATCATTTTTGATTTAAAAAAAATTACAATCATATGAGATTCTACAAATCAAGATATTATTTTATAATTGTTTTATATAACTTTTGATTTTCAATGTTTCAACAAAATATGTACCTATAGTCGGGTTTTTGTTTTTACAAAATGTCTGTAGCATGATGTTTTAATTGTTTCTTTAAATTTCTGTTACTTTTTGTTCACCTGCAAGTTGGGGAATGGCAATATTTATAAAGGTTTTCTGACGCTATCCATCTATCATGACACTTACAAAGTATCACCAAAAACTCATTTGCCGATACATTATTTGTAGATAATATACATTATTATTTTATAGTAATATGATAAGACGTTACTTCTGAATAGTATCAATAGAATATAAATAGTACACTTGGAAAGAGTATAAATTTGAGTAGATATTATTAGTCTAGTTCACTGAACATGTACAACAAAATTAAAAACATTAATATTGAAATTTTATTTTTTACATGTTTTGGAAAAGATACACTAAAATTCACATTCTTACCTATCTCTGAAATAAGATAAATCATGAATTTCTTGCACCATGGTCATATTCATGTATGAGACTCTCGCAGCATGGTCATATTTTTCATACTCATGTATGAGACCCTCGCACCGTGGTCATATTCTGTCATACACATGTATGAGATCCTCGCACCATGCTCATATTTTGGGTTCATGTAACATCAGTTGTCAGTGTCTGATTGAAATGTGGGGTAAACATTTTTATATGAATCATTTTTATTGATAACAACACAGAGTAAATGATACATGGAGATGCCCTAACATGCAAAGGAAAGAAACCGAAATAAGGGGGGCGAGGGTTGAACTAGGCGTGCCGCCAATTTAAGTAAATCAGGAAAATAAGTATAAAGGTTTGGCTTGTTTCCAAAAACTGAATCTTTTGTTAGAGTATTTAGTTTGACCCTTTTATAAATGTTTAATAATTTTCTTGCCGCAGTCAAAATCATGCGAAACAAACGTGGACGGCAGTGAACTAGGCTGGTGCCAAAATGGGTGTCACGAGACCTTTGCCTCCAGCCGTCGAAATAGTACTTAAGGCAAGTCTATTCATTCTGATGTCAGAGGATAATAAGCAACTTGGAGCACTAAGATTATTAATTCATTTTCAAAATAGATATACAGATAAGTACACACTTTAAAAATCTCGTTATAGTCAAAATAAATATTTATATGAATACTGATTATTTATTGATATTTTTCTCGAAGAAATATATTTTCAACAATTTTTTTTTTTGTAAATAGTCTTATTGTTTCAAAGACATACTATTATTAAAATTTCAATTCAGTTTCCAAAAAAAATGAGTTGTACAAATGTTTTGTAAAACTGACAATAAAAGTGAAATAATTAAATTACAGGCAATATGTAAGTAATTAGTATTTTATTTTACTTTAGTATCACAAAAATACAAATCCTTTGTTGTGATTCTCATATCACTCAACTTTTGACAAGCAACTAATCTAGTACAAAAAATAATTCAAAATAAATATCTTAAGTATGATTTTTTTTATTTTTTTTAAATAATTATACGTAAAAACTTCATGAACCTTTTTGAAACTTTGCAATTAATTATTATCTAAGTGGAATTAAAAAACAATCTTTGTTGAAGTTTTCGAATTTAACATTCTCTTTTAGATAAGTCGAGTATTGTGTATGCAGCGTCAATAAGAATAATAATATGAATTTTTCTATTTGTATGCCTTTTTTTCATACGGATCATATTGTTGAAAAAATTGTATAAATTTAAAACGACATGTGTTTAACAAAATGATAAAATCTCTTTTACCTGCCATCATATATGATGACCATTATCTACGTTGCAAATTGCATTACACATTTCCCGTGAACCACAAATTTATTTGTGCTGGGAGATAAAAGTGAAACTAACAAAAGAGAGAAATTTTTTTTAATGCGAAATATGGACAGTAGTGACGTCCTCAATTGCACAGATGAGTTTGTAAATCCGTTCCATCTTTTTGAGAATCGATAGATTTTAAAAATATTTGTCTAGAAAACATTGTATTTTTTTGGTGCAAACCTTCTAGATACTTTCATGTCCGTTGTACTCTTTGTATAGTTTGACATGCTTAACTTTGCAGTTGGTGGTGTCACTAGTGTAGATTAAAAAATTATGAATTTAAAAAAATTGTTAGTTCCTTAGCTGTATCGAGCTGTACCTATGCACTTTTTACTAGATTTATTTTTTATGTAATAATTATTATTGTGCAATCTATTATTATAGTTCTTCTACATTCTCAATTGTAAATTTCTACCTCTTGCATTTTCTTGCCAATATCTTATTATACTTTTATGAATATTTTAACACCATTGATACAAAATAAATAGATGGGCTATTGCAGCATTTAAATAGCCAATATCGTATCATATTCATACACTATTTGTTAGCTGTCCTAAACATATTTCATAGTGGACACAGTTTTAATATCATCTATTCCAGTGGTTCTAAACAGCCTTCTACATGACTGGTTTTTCCAACACTAAAAAAGCTGCGACGTCGAAAGGTTCGACCATCCGGTCCTCCTTTCCTAAAGTTACTAGGACTTACTAGGAAAGGATGACTAAGTGGTTGAACATCTCGACACCATGACTTTTTTTAGTATCGGGCAAACCAGTTGCGTTGAAGGCCCATAAAAGTGAGGAGTTTTGTATCAATGGTAAACATGAAATGACTAATATTATTTTCGTAGTTTAAATATTTTAGGTTTTACTAATATCTGATTGTATTTAATTTAAAAATAAATTGTTAATAAATATTACTAACAAAAAAATAAGAGATGCCAATGAGGTTGTCTTCTAAATTTTAATTTTTTATTTTGATAAAAATGCATTATATTTAAAGTGTTAACGATATTAAAATGAGTTTTTCGATATTTCAAAGTGAACTCGGGTAAAACAAATACCCGTGACGTCTCAAGACACAATTCGCAATTTGTATGGCAGTAATGGATACTACCGCGCATGTGACATATATGGCCGGTTGACAAGATTCTCCTAAAATATCAACATTTTGACGGCTTACATCTTCGGTACTATTTGGTATTTTCCAAAAATTCTAAAAGTTCTGTCTTCAGCATGCTCTAATTAATGTGATACATTCGTAAATGTCATGAAATTTCACTGTAGGAGACAACCTCGTTGTAATTAAAACAAAATTAAGAAATTATTTACGCCTCCTTGTTTAATTCATTGTATAACTAAAGTCGTGGTCTATATTTAAAGGAATTCAATATCTCTAGCCCAAAGTTATTGATGAAAAATCACATTGATTTTTTGCAATCTATTTAACCTATTGGCCCATCGATAACATCTGACTTATTTGTTTATATGCCTTTAATTATATATATATATATATATATATATATATATATATATATATATTCAAATAATATCAATAAGAAAAACACACGGAAAAGAAAAAAAAACAAGCAGGATGCGACCAAGAACTCATTTAAAAAAAATCTATTATTTATTTAACCCATGTTATCCATAACTTCTGGCTTATATATCTTTATTTATGTATTATTTTTAATATTGAAACAATATTAGTAAAACTCAAACAATATGAATTAGGAAAACACATGGAAAAGATTAGGGTGTGACCGAGAACTGAAGATCTCCTGTTTTCCAGAAAGATTTTTATCAAATTTTAAATATTATTTTTATGTGAATACCGCACAAGAGTCTCAACGACCCCAAACTATCTGGAGCCAGTGAGACTGTGGCATCCCCAAATTGGGGTATATTGTGATGCAAAAGATAGTGAGGAAGGGAAGGATATGGGAAAAAAAAGTAAAGCCATTTCAAGCAATGTTTCAATTCTGAATGGTGGTCTTTCACCAGGGCAATACTGAGAGTATCTTCCAATCTGAAACGTGTCGAAAATATACTATGTATTATTTTAAATGAATTGTGAAACAACACAAAATAATTGCATTCAATTTATTAGTGGACTTCAGGATTTGAACCCACTACCTCTGGATTCATAGTCGAGAGTCTTACCCCTCGATCATGGACGTCTTCGAGTATATCAAATACATATTTTCTGAAAATCGTCGATATTGCTTCAATCTTTTCCGTGATCTTCATTTTTGTAAGCAAAGATTCAAACCTGAACTAAATTGTAAATTAAGAAAGTGTTCTTATTATTATTCTTATTTTATTTTATTTACACATGCATATTATTCTCCGCTGCCACCAATTTTTTTTTCAAATTCATATTTTTTGAATATATTATTATTATTTTTTTAAATAATTTAATATTATAATGGAGCATTAAGTTCTAAAAAGTTGAATTAAAAAAAAATTTCAATATATCATTTTAATTAATTTAATATAAATTTATGTATTTTTCATTTGTGCAATCTCTCCAGATGTGATTTGGCACATTTTCATTTGTGTGTTTTTAATATAGAAATGAAGACGTTAATATTTATGCATTGTACATAGGTATCCATTTTCAACCTTTTACCAATAATTTTCAAAGATATTTTTAATATAAATAATGAGTGTATATAAATTGTTGGAATGGAAGGTTGAATGTATTGATTAAAACTGAATAAAATTAAGCACAAATCTGTTACTTTATTTCTCTTTACTCTGTTATTTCTAGCAACGGCATACTTTGCATTCTTCTTCTTCCCCCTTTCCATGCATATAATATCCCTATTTGCTCCGCCTCACAATATAAGACAATAAGGAATTAATTTAAGTTATGATGTGAGTACCAGTGGCTGAAAAGCTGTGCCTACCCTATGAAAAACGAACCAAATAAAGAAATTAAACGATAATAAAAAAAAAAAACAAATTTCTGATCAAAATAGGTATAACTATATTTTCATGAAACATGAACGCCCGCATATTCAGCTAGCCACAACAATCAGCGGAAGATGATCATAAAATAGCCATTTTCAAATATTCAATGAAAATCTACACACAGCTTGCCTTTGGTCACAGAGCAATGCACGCCATTGGTGAGTACTTAATACGTAATATTCTCATTCTAAAATTAAAAAGTACCTAATTCTTATTAAATATAATGAATTTGAAAGACGCCATGAGCAAAATGCAAAAGATATGGAGTGAGTGGCAGAACGAATACCACCAAGATGAGACTCGTCCGGGTGCTGATTTTCCCCATATTTCTTTACAGTGTGGAAACATGGACACTCAGAGCCAGCGAAAAAAATGGATAGACACGCTCTCGAAATGTGCTGCTGGAGGAAAATGTTCAGCATTCCATATGTTGGAGGAGTCTTGCCTACCAGGGAGATTGGAATGGGGGTCACGATCCTCACCAATGAAGAAGCGACTCAAGAAGAATAATGAATTTATGCTGCAGTTCTTAGAAGAGTTGGTGGTGTAATGGTCAGCATAGTTACCTTACAAGCATTTAATCAGGGTTCAATTCTCGGCCGTGGCAATATTTTTGATTTTAATTTTAATTTTGGTAAGGTAAATTTGAATTTTAAATTTTGATTAATTTTAATTTAAAAACTTTTGGCTTTCAAACATTAAAGTTTTCAACTTAAATCGTACAATTATAATATCCTGTGATTTTCCACGGGTCTGCGCTAGTTATGTATTTTAATTTTTTTTTTAAATCTGACATTGATTTTCAATATATGTATAATGGTGTTACACACTTGGTTCAAATAAGACTTAATTGCGTTTCTTTGCAATAAACAAAAGACTTTTTATTCATAATAGGTATTTACAATTTTAAAAATAACAAAATAAGAAATTTAAGATGATCAAAATATTCACTCACCTGCAATAAACAAAAGAAACAACATTTAAAGCCTCTATTTCAGGTGTTTTTATCTTCTTAAAAATTATAAAGCATATTGCTACAATAATAAAATTTCGCTCTCGTTAAACGTCACGGCCGTTTAGTCAGTAGTGACATCTAGCGGGCTACCAACTAACCTGTCGGTAACGCGGAAATTACAGAATTAAGAAAGCGCTAACATTAAGTAATGTGGTTTTCTTTACACATGTATGCATTTATAAGTCTTAATTGCACAACTTACATAAATTATAACTATATTATATAATAAGAAAAGTATTCCATTAAAAAATGAACGATTCATCTTTATCAACGTGAAGACAATTTTTAATATGATCTTCTTTGAGGCTTATATTTTATTTGTAGCTAGTTTCTCATTGGGAGGGGTCAGTAGACTTATTCACGCAGCTTTTTTAAATCTGTTAGAAATAACATTTAATATTCCATCGTATGTGGGCGTGATTGCACAGCCTACTATTTCAGCCATTACTGCGGATGTGGAAGTGGTAACCAGTCGGCAGCCAATGAATGTGTCACCTCTATTCCAGACACTTCGGGGTCCGGTACATAGACTGTAAAATAGGGTGCCGGTCAATTCGTTGTAGCCGCTACTTGTCTGCAGCTTCGGTAGTGGGCCTGGTTCAGATAGCTGCGAGGATGCAGTCCCGTTGTAAGGAGGATAGATTCCGTGTGAACTACTTTGTCAATTGGTGAACTCTGCTAGGTCGGATATCCAATGGCGGAAAAAAACAATGGTCCAGGTTGAAGCAAAGTAAAACAATATTCAAAGAATAGCAGGCAGGAAGCTGTGAGTCAGAGCGCAGAGTCGTGAGAGAGCTCGAGCGGGAGGTACGAGAGTCGAAACAAAAGTGGTTTGTCAATGATCACCAACCAGTATTTATACGCAAACGCTGAGCTGTTCAAAGCTCGAAGCCAGATGTCGGGTGATTTTATTTGTCGCATATTCAAGCCATTGCGATCTTGTCAATGGATGACACAAATATTCATGAGATGCCTCTCTCCATGTTTTATCCTCTGACTCAAACTACTTCCTTCAAGCACGTTTATTTAGATATAAATTACATAAAGGGATCAACGGGTCCTCGGCCTAAACATGTTCAGGGGAATCTCTTATATAATTCTAAACTCTAAACTTACATTTTGTTATTATTACTAATTATGTTAAAAGGAGCCCGGCCTATCTCTCAATACTACATATTTTGCCAAACTCTCGTAATATAAATCAAAACATAAACAAACATACAATTATAATATTATTAAATGTGAAAGGCGGTTGCATAATTCGGCGTTGAGAACCAAGACACGATAGCGTAGAGGAACATAAGTATTAAAGCCTCTTACTTCCCCTCTCCACCGCTATTGTACAATCTACACTCGTATGAGAAACACGGTGTGCTGGTGCACGTACACTTACGAGTGTTCGGAAAATAGAAGACGATAACTATCATTGATAAAACGTCATCGTTTTTGATTTCCCTCATGACCTCGTTCGATACAACCTCATTAAAATAACCGGTCAGTTGCCGGGTTGCGTATTTACAAAATCTATACTATTTCAACCCCGGTGAGGGCTGAAATAGAGTAGTTTTAGTTTGCTCAAAATCACGTACACAACCAGTACCATTTCAGACACGATGAGGACTGTAATAGAGGAGTAGCTTTTGTTAGCAGAGATAAGTCTCCTCTCTATCTTATGTATGTAGTTGTATTTATACAATTAAATATAATTTTATTTTTGAATTTCTACTAGTCCAAATGAGTAATTCCAGCAAGTTTGCCAAAAACCAAACATTTTACTATCATAATGAATAGGAATAGGATTTTTTTTGGATATTGTCGCCGTAGATGTCAAAACTGGCTCCCATTCAACAAAATCATAAAGCTGAGAAATCGGTTCATAAAGCTTTTGTGTGACAAAAAATTTCAAAAATTTTTTGTTTGAATTTTTGTTTTTGGTGTTTGGCCACAAATTGCGCGAGAAGTTTCAATGGTCAACGGCGTTAAGCCACTTATTTCATATGAATTTATTTGGAAGTATATACTTATGTGGCTTATCGTCACTGGCATCAGAATTAATAGACTCGCCCTAAGTAGCATTTCGACAGCTGGAGGCAAAGGTCACGTGACACCCATTGTGGTATCAGCCTAGTTCATTGCCGTCTATGTTTATTTTGTATGATTTTGATTGCAGTAAGCAAATTATAAAACATTTATAAAAAGGGTCAAACTAAATACTCTAACAAAGTATTCAATTTTTGTAAACAAGTCAAACCTTTTTACTTATTTGAGGTTTTGCTTAAATTGGCGTCACGTCTAGCTCGCCCCTCGCCCGCCTTATTTTGGTTTCATCCCCTTGCGTATTAGGGCATCTCTATGTATTATTTGCTCTATGCTTGACCCCCTTAATATCTATGGTGACAATATGCAAAATAGGTACATTTCTAAAAGAGGAAAAAGTTTATAGTGCATATTTGACGCTTTCTCGTCTCCAGAGGGCCATCAGGGGGGACCACATCCAGGTTCATTCTTTCGTTAGTTTTACTTCTGTCTACCGGCACAAATAAGTTTGTAGTTCACAATAAGTGTGTAATGCTATTTGCATAACTGCGTATCGTATATGATGGTAGTTATAGTGATTTTTTTGTTTGGTTAACCTCTGACGCTTCAGCGATGGGCAAAATATGAATTCGTTGAACGCCAGTGTGGCTGATGGACAACCCAAAAAACATACTTTCTTTTTGTGGGATTTTCGACATAAAAAATGTTCATAGCTGCTCAATTAAATTACATTCATTTGCCAACAAGATAATAAATCAGATACCGATTCTTGCTTTTCATTTTGTGAAATGCCGGTCGTCTGGAATTTAAAACAAAATAACACTCGAGTATTGCATAATTCCTTCATGCGTAGTTCATTTGGGTTTTATTCAGTGAAATCTTCTAAAATGTAAGTAAATACGTGTTTTTTTAATTTTTATATAAGTATAGTAAATAAATTTATTTAGCTTTATGGAAATATAATAAAACTTTTTTTAATATTATCAGAGAGAATTTTTTCTTTCTCTAAATACAAGTAGCTATTCGGGGGAAACTACTAATGATAGATATACGAGTACACATTTTGTATAAATATATAAACACATTA
The DNA here is from genome assembly GCA_022606495.2 of Halesus radiatus. NCBI lineage: Eukaryota > Metazoa > Arthropoda > Insecta > Trichoptera > Limnephilidae > Halesus > Halesus radiatus. The sequence continues at coordinate 78,781 of JAHDVE020006427.1, read as the reverse complement.
TTTGGTAAGACGGAACAATTTATTTTCCCGTCTCATCATCGTCTAGTGAGACAGGTAAAGTAGATGTAAATATTTATAAATTTTATGCCAATAAACGCCCGGGCTGCCGGCAATGAATGAAATGAATAAAAAAAAACATAATTTTGCAAAAAACAAGTAAGTTATTACTCGGCTGCAGATTTACCTTCGACACACGACGGAATAATTAGACCATAGAAGCTAGGCATTCCAAAGGTTAAAACATCTAATTTTAGAATCAAACAATTTTTCAACTACAATATGACCCATTTAAAAAAGAATTTAATAAAAATAACATAGGTATTAGGTATTATTATTTTCATTGTGCGATGCGTACATAATATTCGACTTATCTAAAAGAGGATGTTAGATTTGAAAATTTCAAGATAAGATTATTCTTAATTCCATCATTAATTGCATATTTTAAAAATTATTTACCAATTTTTTTACAATAAATTATTTAAAAAAATCTTTATACTTAAGTAGATAATTATTTTGAATATTTTTGTACTATATTAGTTGCTTGTCCAAAAGTTGGGTGATACGAGAATCACAACAAAGGATTTGCACTTTGGCGATAATAAAATAAATAAAACACTAATTACATATTGCCTGCAATCATAGAATAAGGAATAACACAAGAAATGCAATGTGGGCGTGTTTCGCAATCCTAAAGTCTGGCCAATCGGGCCTTAAATTTCAAATACAGAATTATGAATAATTTAATGTTAAAAAAAATTCTAATTATGCATATATAAAAAAAATGTTTATAACCTATGTACCTTGTTTGTGTGAATGTATGTATCAAAAAATTAATTAATAAAAAAAGTAAAAAAAAATGTTTATAACCTATGTACCTTGTTTGTGTGAATGTATGTATCAAAAAATTAATTAATAAAAAAAGTAAAAAAAAATGTTTTACCATCAGTATAACATTCAAATGGGACGGCAATATACAATGTCAGGCAAGTGTAAGCGAGACAGAGCGGGTGGTAAATGAGCTAGAACCTAAAGATATTAAGTCAAAGGCACACGGGCTTCCATTTAAATCTACACGGAATGCACTTCTAGTGTGTATTTTTTATCTGCAATTGAATTATTTCGTTTTTATTGACAGTTTTACAAAATATTTGTACAACTCGTTTTTTTGGAAACTGAATTGAAATGTTAATAATATTAGCCTAGAATACAAACAAATAATTATTTATATAATTAATAATGGTGCCACAAAATTATTACACATTTATCGAAGAAATAATAATTTTTTTTGAGCATGTGACAATATCTGGACAATTTGTTTTTGAAGAGTTTTAATTTACTTGTTACTCAAGGTTAAACGAAACTTAATACGCGCTCATAGATGGCGCTAATTCAAATATTTTAGAAAAAACACTTTTTGCATGTAATGCTTTTAAATATTGAAATGCATTGTTTGTTGGCGGGTGTACACCCGAATATGAAATGGAATAAATTATTACTGTAGATTTAAAGCTCAAGTCCTTCAAGAAAACTTATAAAAATACAACATTTTATTGTAAAACTAACACATACAGTGTTTTATTCTTGAAGAACTTGAGCTTTAAACTTACAATACAGTTTATTTCATTTCATATTCCGTATTTACACCCGCCAACAAACAATTAATCTCAATATTTAAAAGCATCAAGTGCTAATAGGCCTTCCACACGACTGGTTTGCCCGATACTAACTATAGCCACCGCGTCGAAAGGTTCGATCATTCGGTTGTCCTTTCCTAATGTCAAGCCTATCATTCATTAGGAAAGGACCATCGGATGGTCGAATCGTTCGATGTGGTGGCTTTAGTCAGTATCGGGAAAACCAGTAGTGTGGAAGGACCATAAAGTTGCTTTTTCTAAAATATTTCAATTACCGCCATCTGTGAGCGCATATCACGTTTAGTTTTACCTTAATATTAAAAATTTGCTAGCGGTTTCGACACTTTCATATCATTCACTAGCGTTCACTAACTAATTAAAATTATGCAAGTACAGAATAAATTATGTAGATATTGTAAGGTGGGGGTGGTGGGGGTGGTGGGGGTCATGATTTTTAGGGAAGAGTGTATTGAAAGTGTCGAAACCGGTAGTAGAAAACTCTTCGAAAACAAAATAATTATTTTGCTATTGTAGGAATCTATCACTTTGTGGTTATAATAAAATGAAACAATCAAACTTTGTTTTAGGGAAAAATATGTACTGGTTATATATATGGTCCATATATATGGTTGTTCTGAAACCGGTAGGCGTGAAAAATAAATGTGGTTAAAACAAAGTTTGATTATTTCATTTGATTAAAATAATTATTGTTAAAAATATAGTTCTTTGAGAGATATACATATTAATAAATAATCCAAATTTATATAATAATTTCATTTCTTCGAATTGCTTCCAACCATTAAAAACGGTTCACATAAAATTGTTTATCTCACATTTCAATCAGACAAATATTTTGTGATAATATGATAAAGTAGGTTTTTTTTTTTTTTACAGTAACTCCACACAGGAGACCAAGGAGGAAATAATTTCCCTCAAGGCCTATATCATCTTTGGGGATGCTGTGTGGAGGATGTACCTACTTATTGCCAGCAATTATTACTCTTTATTATCAGTTTTACAAAATATTTTACTAACCTTTTTGGAAAGTTAATTAAAATCATAAGCCTGGATTAAAAAGAAAATTGATGAAAATATTGAGAAAAGCACATGTGTATTTAAATATGTACCTAATCCATATTCATATATATCTTTACTTTCACGAGATTTTCAAAGTGTGTAGGTACTTATCTATATTTCTGTTTTGAAATTGAATTGGTTCCTAATCTTAGTGCTCCGAATAGCTTGCTATCATTAAAAAATTTTCATATAAAAATGTTTATCTCACATCACATATCAATAAGACACTGGTAACTCATGAGTCATGATGAGATATGCTCACGGTGAAAGGCAGGGCCGTCGTAAGCCATGTAGGGGCTCATGGGCACACTGAGTTTGGGGGCCCTTTGAAAGCCAAAAACCTACAGTAAAACAACAAAATCCAAAATAATGTTTCTATCATTGAAGGGATTCCTGCAAGACAGTGCTATGCCACTGAATCGTGATTTGGAGATTAAAAATAGAGCTATTATCATTTAGAAGTACCCATGTACGGATTTATACATGCAAATGTTCTTTTGCATTTGGAAAGATCAAATAAAGACATTATATATTATATATTAAAATATATTCATCATCAGGAATATATTATATCTTATATATTCCCGATGATAACAGCATTGCTGTCGAAACATGTAGATATTTATGTATATTTATAAAGTGGTGTAAACAAAGTATATTTTTTAATTAATTAATTAATAATGATGCCACAAAGTGAATACCAATCGTTTAAAGAAATTATAAAAGATAAAAGTATTTACTTTTAAACACATGTTTTTAAAATGTGAGATTACGGAAGCACAAACAATTTGTCGCTGTAAATTGTGGTAACACATTTTTCTTCATCTTCCCTTTGTTTCTATCGTAATGGTCTGGATGACATCCTTTCCAACAACGCCTCTTTGGTAGTTATGATGGAGTGAAAGACTCGGATCTTATATTTTATGTGACATAAAAACAGTTAACCGCTAGGCTAGATGGCATGGTTTCTAGCAGAATCTGTTCAGTAATAGAATTTATAAAAAATAAGTACTCAATTAATATATTTTATTTTGTCTACATATAAACTTTTTGTACAAGAATTTTTAATTCAAAGTCTGAAAACTTTTACATAATATTCTTTATTGAGCCGGCGAGGTTGGGGCCCTAAGAAAAGTTGAAATATTTCTTTCCGAATCCTGTGTCTTCGTGTCTTCAGTTTTTACCATATTTACAGCATCCCCAATCTCATCCCTTGGATAGAATATGACCGTGGTGCAAGAGATTTATAAATGTGTCTGATAGAATGTGAGCACGGTGTGAGGGTTCCATGATGTGTCTTCTTTCAGAAATCGATATGCATTTGAATCAGTGTAATGAATCATATACAAAACACGTAAAAAATTCAATAAGGAGCTGAACAAATTTTTTGTTGTGCATATCCAGTGAACTAGTGTAATAATGTTTACTCATTTTTATACACTATTTGTATTCTATTGTAACGAATTGTATTGTATTGTATTCTGAAGTAGCGCCTTATCATATTATTAAAAAAATAACATTATTTTATTTACAAACAATGTATCAGTAGAAAAATACAATTGTGATGATAATTTTAAGAAATTGTCAAGATAAAAAGATTGATAGGTAATGTCATTAGTAGAAAACTTTTAAGGTGCCCGCAAATGAGAAACATTTTACGGCAATTTATTGCAGGCAAGGCAGCTTTATAAATATTTCCATTCCCAATCCTAGAGGAGAACCAAAAACAACAATAATCGTACAATTGTACCATGTATAGACATTTTGTAAAAAAATAAGATTATAAGAAATTTTGTCAAAATGTTGAAAAATCAAATATTATCTGAATTAATTATAAAATAATTTGTGAGTGAAAGAGGATTTGATTTGTAGAATCTCGTGATTGCAATTTTTGTGAAAATCAAAAATGATAATCAATGATTTATTTATTTAATTGTGGCAATTAATCCATTATCTTAGTAGGACATTTTCAATCTCACATACTTAAATGGCACTGGGGAAAAATGTATTTACATCAACAAAATAAACCATAAAAAACCGTTAATCCAAAGAAGCAAAGCTAGCAGTCCACAATGGAGTGCTGATCCAACCCTGATGTATGGCAGTGAGGCATGGAACTGGCAGAGGAAGGATGAAAGTAGACTGAATGCTGTATAAATGAGATCTCTGAGGTGAATGTGTGGAAAAACCATGTAATATTGAGATTCACAAATAATACAAGGCTGATGTAAACGTAATGAGTAAAATTAAGAAAGGGATGCTTAGATGGTTTGGGCAGGTAGAACGAATGAATGAAGAAAGAAGTGTAAGTAGAATATATGATGCGAATGCGAATAGAAGATGAAACCGGGGACACCCGAGGAAGACATGGCATGATCAAGTGAATCAAATACTTGAGTCGGGCCATGTCAGAAGTCGGAATTACAGAAGAGAATGTATGAGACGATGTATGAATTTTTGTGTTTTACAGTAACTCCACACAGGAGCCCCCGAGGGAAATAATTTCCCTCAAGGCAAGAATGCTGTGTGGAGGGTCTTTTAGAGGATAGGAAGGAGTGAACCTGGTTCTTGAAGATACCCATGTTGTAGTAGGGAGGAAACTCAGAGGCTGGTAGATTATTCCACAGCCGAGCTGTCGAACACAAGAGCGAGTCGTAGAAGCGACCCATTTTTATGTGACAAATGTCAACCGTGTATAAATGTTGAGCACGTATTTGGCGTTTTTCCCGACTATAACGCTAGTTCCTCAGATCATCTTCCATTAAAATACTGGTAGAACATGGACAGCGTTCCCACCTGACATCTGTGCTCCAAAGATTGCAAATCCGTTTGTTAAGATAGGCGAATCTATTAAACGGACCGCCCGTTTCTGCACAGAATCGAGGCTTTTTTCAGATATTTTGGGGCTCCCGACCAGAGGTGACTACCAAATTCTACAGTGGGGCGCACTTACGATTTGTACAGGTTCAGCAGTTGTGTACTATTGAAATATATGCAGACTCTATACAATACGCCCAGCTTCTGAGAAACTAACTTTACTCTGGCTTCGATGGAGCCCCCACGCTGATCACTTAAGGTTACACCAAGCAAATCAATGAAGGGCTTGTTGGGAAGATTGCTCTCATTAAAGAAGACTAGATTGTCATTTTGATCCTTTTTAAATGTAATCAGACATGATTGGGTCTTTGAAACATTAAATTAAACGAGGTTATTCTTACCCCAAGAGGAGACCCTCTCGAGGTAACCGTCCATTCTCTGCTTCAAAACCCTCCGGGCCGTTGGAGTTTGTGTGCCCTTTGGGGGGTTGTCAAACAAAAAGCTATCATGGGCTGTACTGTCATCTGCGTGACAATGGATTGGTGCATATGTAAAAAAGGTCATTGATGTGCAACAAAAACAATGTCCAAAAAATGAATGTGAATGAAGCAAGAAGTGTATACCAAGATTGAGTTGTTTGGCGGTCCGTCCTCTCTGCCTACCCCTGCGGCGAAACAATGTGATGGTTAATTAGTTAGTTAGTTAACAAGCTTAACAGCTCTCTTTTCAGTCACACTATTGCACTAAATTACCAAGTGCAATATTGGTTATTCGTGATGTATCACCATGTACCTGGCAAACTTTGACCAATGATTTCTGCGTTTATTTGAAGTAAAAAATGTAGATGGCACTTTGATCTCCTGTGGATTTTTGTTTTTATTAAATTTATTTATATTTTAATTTCAAACGAGAAAAACAATTATTTTTTGTGTCATCTTAGTTGAGTAACCGCCCAACTCTCCGCTCGCTCCTTACTGTTCAATATCCAAAGCGAAATATAAAAAAAGGCACCAGAGACCAAATATCCTTTCTACATTTTTTACTTTAAATAAACTCAAGAAACACTGGTTAAAGTTTGTCGGATACGTCCTAATACACCCTGATAGTAAAGTAATATGTTTATCTGGCTAAAAACCCATTGTTTGATCAGCTGTTATCAAAATTAAACCAAACGCTGATGGGCCGAGATTCAGCGGTTAATATGTTCAGTTACAAAATTTGGAAAAAGTGGAAAAATCATTAGAAAAATATGTTTATGATAATGTTGCATTTTTGATTTGTGTCAACTTATTATTTTTAATTTAAGACATTTTGCAAAACAAAACATAATGAAAAAATCCCAATAAACTACTTTTTTGTAGTTTGTCTAACGAGAGCTTTTTTATCATCTTTTTTATCAAAATTTTATCATAAATTTACAGTTAAGGTTACAATATAAAATAAAAAAGAAAAAAAACATAAAAACATATGTAACAAAATTAAAGCACAAATATTTCACAAGATTCTTAATCAAAAATATTTCTACAAAAATGGAAAAAAAATGCGTACATAAACGTTAACAATAAATTACGGATAAAAAAAGATTTCCTCATTATCTAATAGAAACAATTTTTTTCAGCTAGCCAAGTTTTATATATATTTATTAATTGTTTAGTTTTAATACAGTTTTTATTTAACTGTTTAGTTTTAATACGGATAACCTATTTAAACAGCTAGGAATCATGTGATCTAAAGTTCTTTGTCCATATTTGTTTTTATTCTTAGGAACCATCAATCCTTCATTAAAATTGAGACGAGTATTGTAAGTGTACTCTATTATATTAGTGTCTATTTGTATTATATTCGTATATAGGGTTATTACATTGTTTTACAAATATTAAATAGGTACCTGTAATTTATATTACGCATTAAATATAACATGTTTGTAATTGTATTAGAAATTAAATAAAAATATTATTATTATTATTATTGTGATATATCCTTTGTAATACCTATAAGTAATGACCGAATTCACCGACATACTTTATAAACATGTGCATTTCAATTCTTAATAAGTCCCATACTAGACAGGCCATAAAAAAATTTTGCACAAAGGCTAGCCGCGTACATTTTGTTCAAGCCGGAAACCATCATAAAGTTTAGAGTAATCGTAAAGTTTGGAGCATCCTTAACTATATTTTAGAAAGTCGGCGTTATTTTACAAAAGGACAGCAATAAAACCTAAAAGGAAATAAGGGTGTAATAAATGAGCGGCCGCCAGACAATACGGGTCATAAAAAGTTCCCTACAGATGGCCACAGGAAACAGGGCTCTCTGAGGACAGTTGGCTTGAAGCTTCCGCCCAGGAAGGTACATATTCTCGACCCTCGGAGAGGCCGCCCAGGTCCTCTGACGACAGTGAGTGTTACGCTTCCGTCCCAGAAGGAAGTACGATCTCCGCCTTTTGGAGATCTACTTGCAGAAGTCGCCCAGGCTCTGCACCGCGAGTGAGTTTTATGCTTCCGTCTCGGAAGGAAGTCTGGTCTTTGCCCTTCGGCGATCTACCGTAGAAGTCGCCCAGGCTCTGTACCACGAGTCGTCCCCCCGCTTCTGTCCAGGAAGTTACTGATCTTCGCACTTCGGAGATCAAACCCCGGAGACCGCCCAGGCCTCTGATTATCGCCGCGTTTGTACCTACTCTCGATCCGGAGGTACTTGGATACCTAGTGCGAACGCTAGAACTGTGCGTACCCAGCCGCTCTCTGGACCCTGTATAGCCATCAGTAAAGGGAAGTGCCTCTGAACTCTCATTATAATTATTCCACCCTGTCATCCTGTGAATACTCACGCAAAGACTTTCACGAAATATCACACCTGAATATACAAACTTTTACGTAGGATAACTAAAACTTTCCCGTATTATTAAGCCAAGTGAATCTCTAACTTAAAGAATCAACTTTCCCGTATAATTAAGCCAAGTGAATCTCTAACTTTAAGAATCAACTTTCTCGTATAATTAAGCCAGTGAACATCTAGTTTTAAGAATACAAACTTTTACGTAGATTTAAGCGAAGTGATTAGTTAATTTTAAGAACCGTAAAATTAAGTACTTGACTCTAATTTAATGATATTTTATACTTAATTAAGATTAACTTTAGCTTAAGACTAACCCCACGATTATAAATGCCTTTATAGTAAATACATAAATTGCTTTTCAGTTCCCAACCCTTTTGCATTATTATTCCTAGAATTATAACCCACTGCATTAATTAGCGTCTTATCAATTGTGCTGAAATATAATTTGGTACTACAGAATTGATCTTACTGTGAGAATTTTGAGAAATATTATGCATTTGTTCCTATAAACTTTTATGAGCTAATAATTTAAACAATGAATTTTGCACTGATTGACCATGCTTGATGTTAGTTTTATAGGAAAGTCCCCAGGCTGTAATTCCATACCTTATGACAGATTCCGCTAATGATAAATGATAAATGATAAATTATTCGAAGTGTACAAATTGGAACAAAGAATTTAAATTTAAATTATCTACTAACAATTGATGTTAGTCGTGCACAAACTTTATTTATTTGTAAATCCAACTTGAAAAAACAATCAATAATAACACCTAAATAAACATATTCTTTCACAAGTACAACATTTTCATATGTACACAATGCAGGAATGCCATCGTGTAAACAATCTGAAGTATGTGTTATATGCCTTTGCATTGGGGGATCTTATATCCATCAATTTAGTTTTAGTTGCATTTATAATTAATCCAGAGTCATGAGACCATTTTAAAAGTTCATTGTAGTCTTTTTGTAATAAATAATTTTGAATTTATTCAACGGATACAAATTTTTACTATCCGCCGGCGCACTAGAAATTTTTAGCTATGTTTCGATATTGCTTATAACATCCCTATCACGGATACTTGATGGAAATCCCCTTTTCGAATTTTGACACTTTGTATAATTTATTAATTTGACATTTCAAATTCACATACGTAAAAACCCATTGTCTTTTGCCGTTGTTGTTATTTACCCGAGTAATCTTTTCTTTCTATAATCTAACGGGTGTCTAAAATCTGAGAATATCAATGACTTTTATTTATATAATCGAATAATGGCAGGCAGTCCTCGACGAAAAATATTTGTAATCGCAATTTGAGAGGTTGTTTCATTATTGTCATTTCCGTCCAATTCAACGGAATTTTGTTTCACGTAATTAATTATGATAGCGCTATCGATTAGATTTACATTCATCGCTTAACAATACTGATAAATTATTGTCTTATCTTTTATCTGACGCGCAGATATGATTTTTGCTCAGTTAATCAGTCAACAGCAAAGGTGTAAGTGAAGTTGTGACATCAGCGAAAGTGTGCCTTTAAAATAAATATTATAATAATTGTGAATATTTTCGTATTATTAAAAGGATTGTTACAGTTTTTGGAAAACACATTTGAACGTCGCAACATTTAACAAAGAAACAGGTAGCCACTAATTTATTACTTTTCAATTTATTGAAGTTTATAAGAAGAATATTAACAAATCTCAAATGAAATATGAAACTGAAAATAAAACGGTAACGGTTGCATATGGGAATCTAACCCAGGACCTCTGTCTTACCCGGTCAACACTCTAACCACTGAGCTAATGAGACTTTGAATTATTTTTTGTCATTTTACCAATATTATCCTTACCAATATTAACTCCCATATTTTTGGTTGCTATCTTTATTTTTGTATAATTTCAATATTCTACCTGAATATATTTGCAATCTAGATAGTGTCTCAGATATACCATAAGTATTTAAAATACAATATAATACATTATACTTAGCTTTTATTATTATTAAATTTATTGGAATAACTTATTAACAAATCTCAAATGAATAATGAAACAGAAAAAGATACAGAAAATAAAAAGGCATTAGTCGTATCTGGGAATCGAACCCAGGACCTCTGTCTTACCGGGACACCACTCTAACCACTGGGCTGATGAGACCTAATTAATTTCCATAATTTTTATCGATATCATATTTCCACTTAAGAATTACAAATATTATCCACAATTAATTCCCATATTTTTGGCTGCTATCCTTTTTGTTTGTTGTATGATTGCAATGTTCTACCCGAATATATTTGCAATCTAGATAGTGTTTCGGATATACCATTAGTATTTGAAATTCAATATTATATTATACTAGCTTAGATTGTTGATTGAATCTGAGAATTCATAATGTTCTATTCAAAATTTTGGTTCGTTAATGTGGAAGGCCGTTTATGAAATTGTACTGATTTACCTATTCATTTTATTGCGACGTGATATAAATTTGGTTAGGTTAGGTTAGTAATTTAGTGAATTATTTTGATAATTATTTAAAACTTGATGTTGTTTTTAAACAATCCATTTCCATCAATTTTATTCTCCCTTCAGCTTCGGTGGTGCGATTTCAAAATTTCATTTTATTGCAATAAATTTTTAAATGAGTCATCCTTTTGAGTTCATTTATTATGAAATCAAATAAGTAGGTACTGAGCAATGATAATTTATTTTGAAAATGGTGGAAACCTATAAAATACGACTGGGTTCATTTTGAATTTAAATATGACATAGTAATGAAGTTGGCATTAAAATTCTCAAAAATATATTTTTCCATTTTTTTAATTTTTATTTACTGAGATTTTTCTAGATGTAACAACTGCTGACTATTTTTATATTCCTTTATCATTTTGGCGGCTTCCATAAATTTTGTAACAGGGTTTTCGTTAAATTTTAACCCTCCCCCGCATGTTATGTCGCAAGATTCTGTATAATATGGTCACGTACACACAGACTCTATAACAATTCCGCTGAACCCCTACCTTCCATAAATCTATGACTTCATTTATGGAAGCTGCCTTTGTAGATATACGAGGTTTGTTCAAAAGAAAAGGTGAATTTTGAATTTTCGCGGGCTGTGTACATTCGATTATCGATTTTTTTTGTTGTTATGTTGATACACATATGTTTATCATATGTTAGCATTATCAGCCATTTTGGATTAGTGGTTTGTTTTTGACAACTGGAAAGGTTAGTCACGTTTTTGTATGTTCTTCAACAAACGAAGAAAACATCAAAACAGTGAAGAAAATGGTTTTGGAAAATCGTCGAATCACTATTAGGGAAGTTGCAGAGGATGTTGGCATATCAATCGGCTCATGCCATGCAATTTTCTCAGATGTTTTGGGCATGAAACGTGTGGCAGCGAAGTTTGTTCCGAAATTGCTAAATTTTGAGCAAAAGCAACGTCGCATTAGTATCGCCCAGGAGTTGTTGATTGACATCAACGACGATCCAGATTTGCTCAAAAGGGTCATAACTGGCGATGAAACGTGGGTATATGGTTATATGGTTATAGGGTATATGGTTATATGGTTATAGCATTTTGCCACAATTGATGAGATAAAGTCAGAATCGAAGAACGAGCTGATGGCCATACCGAAAAGCGCATTCCAGAAGTGCTTCGAGGATTGGAAGAAGCGCTGGCATAAGTGCATTATATCTGAGGGGGATTACTTTGAAGGGGAGAAAATGGATATTGATGAATAAATAAATACTTTTCGAAAAAATTCGAAATTCACCTTTTCTTTTGAACAAACCTCGTATATATTCCTATGCAATATTCTTTCTTCTTTGTCGTTAGATGATAACAAATTTACGTAGATATTCTCCATCATTTTTTTTAAAATTTGAAATTTTATTTACGTACTAGTATCATGACCATATCATGTCCGTATCATGACCATATCGTGACAGTATCATGACCGTATCATGACCGTATCATGACCCTATCCTGACCGTATCATGATAGTCAAAATTGTTAAAAGTAGAAGCTTCCCACAAAAATATTTTCAAATATGTAATAATTGCGCAATACAAATAATGTTCATTAACATCAAATAAGATGTATTAATTTAGTGTTACGTAGGAAAGGCATTTTTGTAATAAAAATCCCTTAATCTAAATTGATTTATTGATTGATTGTTATGAATCATCTTTCTCGTAGGATTACTAATGGTTCGATTGACAGGGTTGGAAGATACAATAGTACTTGTGATACCACACAACAGTCCCAGCTGCTTCCAACTGAGCCAGTGAGACTATAGCATCCCCAATCGGGGTATGTTGTTAGGCTGAAGATATTGAGGAGGGGAAGTAGATGGGAAAGAGGAAGTCGGGGAAGTGTTGCTATGGCTATTCAGATCTGGTCACCAAATACGGCTACAGTCATTTCAAGCAATATTTCGATTCTGAGTGTTGGTCTTTCACCAGGGTGATACTGACAGTATTTACCATTCTGGAATGTGCCGCAAATATACTACATATTATTTTAAATAAATAAATTGTGAAATAACATAATTTAATGTAAAAAAATTTACTTGCCCACACCGGGGTTTGAAACTGCGACCTCCGGATTCGTAGCCAAGGATCCACTCAACCACGGAGACCGCCAATACATAATATTTGCCCAAATAATATTATTGAAAAAAGTAAATTGAATATAAGCCCCCTAATAGACAATCGGGACAAGGATACGTGAATAAGCAATACATATTATAACAAAACATTAGAAAAGGTATGTGATACTGTTAAATAAGTATTCGAGACAGGGAATGAGAATAAGGGATACAGGAAAATAAGTGTGTGAGATAGGGATATCGAAAAAGGGTATAGGGTATGTGATACAGGGATATTTTAAAATAAGAGTATGAGACAGGGGTATGGAAATAGGGTGATTTTTTGAAGGGTGAACGGGTGATTTTTTCGCATTGCAAGTTGTGCTAGTGTTGGAAGTAATATATTTAAAAATAAAATAAACACGAAAATAACAATCTTGCTCAACTACATAATAAATAATACGAAAAATGTGTATACACCTCAATGTAGTAAAGAATGGTTTTGTTTTTAAACACAATATTATTCGTCAAATAAAGACTGACTAAAAGAATAAGAGACAAAATCACTATAATGTTGTTATCACAACACTTTACCGTCCCTACCATCGACATAGTATAACATCGACATAGTATAACATCGACATAGTATACCATCGACATAGTATAACATCGACATAGTATAACATCGACATAGTATACCATCGACATAGTATAACATCGACATAGCGATACATAGTATAATATCGACATAGTATAACATCAACATACTATAACATTGACATAGTATAACATCGACATAGTATAACATCGACATAGTATAACATCAACATACTATAACATTGACATAGTATAACATCGACATAGTATAACATCGACATAGTATAACATCGACATAATATAACATCGACATAGTATACCATCGACATAGTATAACATCGACATAGTATAACATCGACATAGTATAACATCGACATAGTATAACATCAACATAGTATAAAATCGACATAGTAGAACATCTACATATAACATCGACATAGTATAACATCGATGCATTCTACAGACTGATTACTTCGGAAATTCTCGCCCGACTACTGAAACTGACGGTTTGGTCGCGCTGGAACTAAAGACGAATGGATTCGCCGCAATCACTGAGAAATGAATTAGGAATATTTGCGCCCTGCGGACCTAGTAAGGACAGACTCAATATCGGCGTACCTGGGACGTAGTGATTACGGCATCACAACTGAATTCAGAATAAATTTATTAATTCTTTGAATTAGGGAATACAGACTGCGATAACGAATACGGATGAACTCTGCATTACTGCCTATGCCGTTGGTGACGTGCAGTGGTTTGCGCCCTAGGGACGAACGATGGTCTACAAGTTTTTATGGATTACGGTGTGGGATACTGTACGTTAGATGGAGTCCTGAACAATACAATACCTCCAGTGACTTTGCAGGGCCGCTCATAGTATCCGTGCCGTGCGTTAGAAATATAGATGCAGGCCCCTAAACAATCAAGAATTAATTCTCTGTCAAATTGAGATTTAGATCGAGTGGGGTAAAGCAAGGATATTTGTTTATATTTTTGATATATCATCATGTGCTTTGAAAAGTAAAGTAAGTAAAAATAGTTTATTATTAGGTATATTATTACAAAACACATTTAAAAAAAAAATAATAACAATAAATAATGTAAATTATTAATGTAAGTCACCAAAGATACAGGTAATTTGGTTATAGGTAAGGTTATTCGGTTATAGGTAAGGTTATTGTGTTATAGGTAAGGTTATTTGGTTATAAAGGGTATATTATGTGGTGATACTTCTCCCTTCAACTGTAAATAATAATAGCAACAAATGTATTTTTAAATCGATAATATAAAATATTGATAACTCATGCATCACACGTGTAATCATCTTCATCGTCCTCTTGATTTTGACATTTTGTGAGGTACATAGTGGAACAGAAATCACACTGAACCCACTCTACTCCAGTTATATCTTCTGAAAAAGATTTCAGGTACACGCTACATTTCTAGTCATTATCGACTCCACTTGGTTTTATAGATTTTGCAGAGAAATAATCCATTCTTTGTGATGCTGATGATTCTGACCGTTTTGCCTTTTTTGGTGGAAATGGTTTTACGGTACCTGAATATTTTTGTGTCGATTGGAGATTTTGGAGAATTTTCCAAATGTCTTCTAAATTTATTGTTTGAGCTGAAACTGTGTTGATCAACGCTTTCTCTGTTAATTTAGAAGGTGCTAAAGCTTTCCACCATTATGAGCCCTCCACCATTTACTTGCAAATTCACCGGAACTAGATGCCAACAAATTCTCTCTGTTCTGACCTTTAGCCAATTTCAAACCAATTTCTCGAATTTGTTTGACATTCAGGTCGAATCCGATTTCCTGCATTTGTATGATATACATGACTAATGCCAGCTCAAACTCTGAAGATAAGGCCCGAGGCCTTCCGAGTTTTGGAAAAGATGTTCTTTTTATTTTCTCTCAAAAATCGTTTAAGGGTTGTCCATGGAATTTGAAGGTCTTTTGACGCTTTATGTAGACATTTTTCTTCATTAACCCTCCTAGCTGCAGAGATTAAATCAATATGGGCATAAGACCTACAGTCTGCTCGTTTAGTCGGGCCATTTTAAATTTTTCCGGTCCCTTTCGTGGTATTTAAAAAAAATATATATTTAACGAATTAGGCATAGGTAACTTGGTGAGGATAGGAAATTTGGTGATATGCTTAAATTTACTAAAACAACATTAAAACTATTTACTACATTATAATAAAATAAGAAAATGGAAAATCACAATTCGTTATGTTCAAAAACACCTATAAAAATCTTAATACACCTCATAAATTACTTAAGGTCAAAAAAACGAATATGAAAGATGCCACTTTCTTTAATGGTGGCTGTACAGTATACTTTTCTAATTAAAATAAGCTTTGAAAGTAAACATACCTTTAGAAATCCTAGATTAATTGATAAATTACAATTTGAAGTCACATTTGCATATCTGACAGTCGACAAAATAGTTTTCGTTTGAATAAAATTATTCTCTGTTTTACCGGCCATGCAAAAACTTTTGAATTAGAATTATTATGATTCACAGGTCTATTATCTGTCCATGGTTCAAATTTCAAAGCTATAATCTGCACGGTAATTTAGTTACAGACAAAATCCTACTATATCACATTCCTAGTCGTAAACTCTGCTAATTATGGGTACTATTCTCCACTGTGCAGAATGTCGAGACGTCTAAATGATTTTTGTCGAGGTTTACGAAATTAGAACTAGAATGTCTAAAATCATGGACTCTACTAAAACCTTGTTCAGCCCTTGACTTGAATGTTCTCTCAAATGTATATTTTTGTCCTCTTTTTGTCATTGCTTCATTTTTGTATTACGTATGTGCTGTTCTTTTTCTGTAGCTCTTGAATATTTAATTTCGTGTTGCATTCTGTGTAATTGGACATTGGTCCGTAAATAATATATTTTTTTTAAATATCAACACATTACCTGTATCACCACTATACCTTTCTTCGCCCCACGTCATGAGATTGAATTTATTTACTTGATTAATTCATTCATTCAATTTCGCCCATGTGTGGTTTAGATGAATTAGCCATTATTATAATATTATATAGTTTTTGATAAATTTATTTAAACGTGTCAACAACTAACCAACAGACAGGTAGGGTATGCATAGATTAATGTGAATGAGAATTGCGCATCATGAGCTTTACAATTAGTTTATTAATAACGTAGAGGTATATAAAGATACGTTTCTACGGGAAGTACGAAGGGGGTTGAACATGGGGCCAGCAGCTGTTGATGTAGCTTGAATCATTCCGACCGCGAACGAACTCAACGAACGTCGCCGCATGGCCGGCTTGCCGCGGCTTGGAGAATTTGAGTATCGAATTACCGGCGTGCCAGTAATTCGTTCTTTAATTCGGATTTTAAGATTAAAAATTCCAATTTACACTAATATTTATTGTGATAAAACCGGTGAAAGGTTACAGCATAGCTTTTTCCATCTTTTCCAGAACGACTTGTATAATCATGTAGGCATTTTGCAATTATCGTTGGAGATCCGTACCCGACGAGCGCTTGTAATCGACTGAAACCTGTGTTATCTCTATGATGCCAATAGGCCGCATTTTTTTTACCCATATTTCAAACGCTGATGTTTACTCCATTTATCCTCAATGATTAGTAAAGGCATTGTGCAATGGTGATTCTTTCATATTCACAATTTAAAAAGAGCATTTTAAAAATTTGTGCTTATGTATTATAATCTCCCTGTTATCAATATAAAAAAACAATTTTGATAAAAAGATTGGAATTTTATATTATTTTGTATTGATAAAGTTGATGACGAATATCTATCAAATGATTAAATTGTCAGAGGGGGCAAACACTTAGACACTATACACCAAATAAAATGTATTGAACAGGTGGGTTAAAAATGTTACAAAGAACTTTTTATAGTAATATTAGATAATTTATATAGCGTCATTATTTGTGGAAAATGACCCTGAGGGCCCTTTACAATAAGGAACTTCCCGTCCATTTTTTGAAGGCACATTCACCTTCTAACTTCAATACTAGTGTTTTAAAATTTTTAGTTTGTTTTCAAATAATAAATTAGCAGGGCACGCGTGACGTCATACGTACACAGTTTTGTCGTTTGACAGTAAGGCCGCTACAACAACACGGGTCGGTATGAAATCAACATCTTCCAAAATAAATAATTAACAAGAATGAAAAAAAAAGTGAATATCTTTGAAATAATTTATATACAGCAGTGGTGACATCTGCAGACTCGTATGCGAGTCCATGCAGTCCGACATCATGGTGCAATATTGGCAGCATTCTTAATGCGCGCGGCCGACCGACCCGTGAGGGAGAGGCCAAAATTCACTCAGAACCACGTGACCAATCACAAAGCTTTTAAAAGTCTTACAGTTTTAAAAGCTCCAACAGCTTATATCTAGGATCCGGATTCGCTATCGTAAAGCAAGGACTCAACTGCAGAGAAAGATAAAACATTAATAAAAATCGATATAAAACACTTGTTGTGGATTAGTACATATAAAATGTTCAAGCTAAAGACTAGACCATAGGTTACCGAAGTGGTCTATGCCAGGAAGAAAAAATGGGGGTCTACGAGATGTAAATGGGTGTCCACGGATCGGTGTCCATTTAGACTGCACACGTAGTAGCTCAGTAAGGTTCACTTGATGGGCCTACTGCGCATTTATAGCGAATCGCGTATGCGCAGACACGATGTGTAAGTTTTTACAAGTTTTCATACCAGCAACTGAACTAATTGGATTAAGGACAAATGAAGAACTTAAGGTGCAGTTTCTAAAGGGTTAGCAGCAGTTCTGGGTTCAGAAAGATATTTCTGTTCTTTACCCTGCATTATGGGTTATTGCAAGAAAAATTTTGATAGATTTTCCATCTTCATACCTCGCGGAAAGGGTTTTAGCACAGTTATCAATCTTTCGAAAAAATAAATCGGTTGCAAATCACTGAAGGTGGAGATTTACGACTATACCTCACCAATTTGAAGCCAAATATTGACCAATTGCTATCGGAGCATTAGGTTCATCCCATTTATTCCATCACATCAACAGCATTTATTTGTGAATTTATTTTATGTGAGATATTACTTTATGATATTAGGTTCTGATTTGTTTCGTTCCAAATCTAAATATTTACTCACATTTCGTTTTCAATAAAGGTATGAATAAAAATTTATACATGTTTTTCTTTTTTACAATTGTTTACTCTAAAAAAAGAAAATCTATCACAGTGAGCAGCATTATGTCCACATTCGAAGTTAATAACTTTATGTTAGAAATTTTTTATATTAGGCAGGTTGGGGGGGTTCCACGGAAAATAAAAAGAAAGACAAGGGGTCCATGGGGAAAAAAGTTTGGGAACCTATGAACTAGATCATAGGATCTTAAATATTATTTAATCATTGTAGAAAATAATATTAACATAACCCAAATGAAACATGAAAACGGAAAAAACCACAGAAAATAAAAAGATTTCAGTCGCATCTGAGACTCAAAGACCGGTTCAATTTATGTCATCTTCATCGGCATGATATCTCAAATTCAAGATCTGTTAATATTATTCTCCATTTTTTATCGCATATTAATAAATAAAAATTAAATATTATTTTATTAAGTTAAACTTACAAAAAGTTATTAACAAAAAAATAAAAAGTCTTTCTCAACACCACATAAATCTAATATGAAGTACCCCTGCTGTGCGTTAGAGAATCTCAGTCCTACCAATTACAATAAATTGTTTCACACATTACAAGTATACTGTTTTTGAAAACCTATTTCAACGACTTATATCACTTATGGCCAGCAAACTGCACCTTCCGACCCATCAATCAACAATACAAAATTACATTTATAGAAAGCAATTACTTTGTGGGTTGACATATTTATTAATTGAAATAAACACTTTGTTTTGAACCACTAATTTATTTTAAATTCATCACCAACCCGTTTCGCTTATCCCAAGCTTTATCAGGGTAAAATTTAAAATTAATGAAGCTTGGGAGAAGCGAAACCGGTTGGTGATGTATTTAAAATAAATTAGTGGTTCAAAACAAAGTGTTTCAATTAATAAAATTATTCATGCAATATGGGAAAATATACATTACTAAAAATTTTATTGGAAAATAACAGTGCACTATGACATCAACTTAACTAACTAATTAACATCAAACCGTTTCTGCAAGGGTAGGCAGAGAAGACGGGCCGCCAAACAACTCGATCTTGGCATACACTACTTTCTTCATTCACATTCATACAATATGTCATTTTTTTTTTTTTTTACGGTAACTCCACACAGGAGACCCTGAAGGAAATAATTTCCCTCAAGGCCTATATCATCTTTGGGGATGCTGTGTGGAGGGTCTTTTAGAGGATAGGAAGGAGTGAACTTGGGTCTTGAAGAGACCCATGTTGTTGGATGGAGGAAACACAGAGGCCGGCAGATCGTTCCACAGTTGAGCTGTTGAACACAGGAACAAGTCGTAAAAGCGACCCATTCTCATATGACAAATGTCGACTGTGTGCAAATGTTGGGCACACGTTTGGCGTATTTCCCAACTATGCACCGGTGCCGAAGGGATCAATGATGCTAGTTCCTCAGAGCATCTTCCATTACAATACCGGTAAAACAAGGACAGCATGGGATTTAGAGAAATACCACTCCCATCCCCCTTTCCTACCCCTTAAAGCAGAATTTTGGTACCTCTTGATGAAATTTTGCACACTTGATGTTCAAAATAAGAGGAAAATTACAGGGTAGGGGTAGGGGTAACACATTACTACGTCAAAACTTTACTTCGAACCATTCATAATCTCCGGCGATGCTGGGTACTTCATCTAGTATGTTATAAATAAAGAAAATCGGTAAAAAAGTTTTACTACTCAGGAGGATAAGAAGATATATCAATGCATTATCCTGTAAAACTATATATAGTGAAACTCTCTTAAGAAGTTTTCCAAGGGACCGGAAAAAAATCTTTTGTGGGATAAATTGGGCCATTTTTCAAATTCAGTCCAAAAAAAAAACAAAAAACCAAACTTAAGCATGAAAATTTAAGTGGGAACTTCTTAAGTGAGTTTCAGTGCCATCACTGTTCCCGATATTAATTATTGTGGCAGTATTTTGTTTTTGGCAAAATAGCAGGATTTTAGAAGAATAACAGTTTTGCAAAACAAAGTCATAAGAATAAATTTTAAGTCAAAACAAATATTTAAAAATTAAAAATATATTAAGGGATCTAAATGAAATGTCTTTTAAACAAATCGTGCATTCAAATGTAATTTTTAAATCTTTAACGGCTGAAAAAGCTCTGAATTTATGTGAAAACTTAATAATAATAATAAATGTTTATTCCGGTATGTGGGGAGGTTAGTGCAGTCCCACACATTCCATATAAAATATACATGCAATAGTTATAGAAAAATATACAAAAATTATAAGACAGTAGTATGGTGATACATCACAACATAAAACAAAAATTAAAATAAAAAAAGAAGAATTTAACTAAATAAGTATATGAAAATAAATCCTTTAAGGTGCTGCGGCATTTATATTATGAGGGGACAATATATTTCTCCAGTATGCGTCGATGCTGGAGGCTGGACTGAGGCGGGCTTCCATGATGAGGATATTCCTGGAGCTGTTTATTCTTTCCCTCATTCCAGCCACCCTGGATCTTTTAAGGGCTGCAAAACCGGAAACTCCCCTCCCCTCCGTGAACATACTGGAAGCGCTACAGTATCTGGGGAGGCCAAACATTATGCGGAAGGCGTTATTATACTGTACACAAAGTCTTTCCATACTACTCTTTTTGTAGTTTGCCCAGAGTTCGCAGGTGTACAACGTTGCGCAGAAGGCAAGGAAGAGAGTCCTTTAAACACCAACACAAACATAATCACTCTACGAGAAGAATAAATGAAGTAAGACTTCCATTTCGAAAGAAGTTAAAATCACAGAACTCATTACTGTATAGAGCGATGAAGGTCTTTCAAGAAATACCCACCAATATAAAAGAAGAGGGAAATGTATTTAAATTTAAGAAAAAAATGACGAAATATGTGACGGTCCCAAAGTAAGGTGTCGAATCTGGAAAATTTCAATTATCAAATTATAGTCCTTATATATTTTTGGATGATGCCAAAAAAATAGAGTTTTCCTCTAAATTTTCCTTTTTTTTTGCAATGAAAATTAATGAAAGTGCATGATGAATCTGGCGTAGAAAGTGGAATATAACTTTGCTTTCACTCCTGTAAACTTGGCAAAATGCAGATTCAGCACCTTACGTTGGGACCGTCGATATGTAAATATTTCGAAGTTCATTATAATTTTACAAAAAAAATATGTGTTAAAAACAGTACATGATACATGGTGTCATCTTTCAAGTTTTCAGAGCCATGGAGGTTGGAGTTCACCTCCGGTGTTTTCTCCTGATATTTGCTTTCACACTTCCCTGCGCACTCACTCAAGGTAAGTGACCCAACAATATATATGTTTTTTTGAATCTCGTATCATCAGAGGCAGTCAGTTCATGCAACCATTGAAAGCACTGCTTGCCCAACAGCTTCATAATAAAATATAGAAATAGTTAACAATACAAAAAGTAGGAACACACACATCTGAGGTTATCTTTCACTGACGGCCTCCATGGTCGAGGGGTAAGGCTCTCGACTACGATTCCGAAGGTTGCGGGTTCAAATCCCGGCGTACGCAAATAAATATTATTTGATTAATTTGTGTTGTTTCACAATTAATTCATTTAAAAATAATATATGCTATATTTGCACACGTTCCAGAGTGGAAGATACTCTCAGTATCGCCCTGGTGAAAGACCGCAATTCAGAAATGAAACGTTGCTTGAAATGGCTATTAGCCGTGTTTGATGACCAGATCTGAATATCCCGTTATTTCCCTACCTTCCTCTTCCCCTCCCCAATACCTTCAGCCTCACAATATTCCCCAATTGGGGATGCCATAGTCTCACTGGCTCCAGACCGTTGGGATCATTTGGGACTCTTGTGCAGTATTCATATTAAAAAAAAACTTTGATTCCCATTTTATTTTAATTTGACATTAAATAAATACTGACTTATTTGATATGTATACATTTAAAAAACAGAGAAAAACAGTTTCCATGGAATTATCTCACTTGCAAAGCGTTAAAAAATAATGTGTTTGAATGTTAAATTACTTTTGAATATGAAGTAGAATCATCTCCTTTCAGAAAATACCACTAATTTCTGAATATGTACATCATAATGTAGATATGTGCATAATGTGGAAAAAAATGCACTCGGCCCATATTGCTTTTAAAAGTTACACCTTTTTTACCTTTGAACCATTACGGTGTTGCCATTAAAAATAATTTAAACGATTGCAGCGCCCTCCATTTTTTTCCACTATTATTTGTCAGACTGTACCTTAATTTGTATTTATTTATTCTTTCAAACAACAGAGATATATTTTATCTTTTAATGACATTTACAACAATTTGACCGAATAAATTTGGCAATAAATTAAATAAATTCAATCAACTTAGGTTTTTTTAAATGTGAGATCCTGAATTCGGTTCAAAATTCTACATTTATGATGTTAATAGGTTCATAAATTAATTAAATAATGTACTTTGTATTTACCACTTTAATACACAATTATCTACATGTTTCGAAAGCGATGCTTTCTTCATCAGGACTATATAGAATACTATATAATTGTATTCTTAAAGCATCGCTTTTGAAACATGTATCTGTGTATTAATAAAGTGGTGAATACAAAGTATATTATTTAATTAATTTATTAATAATGACGCCACAAAGTAAATACCTATCATTTGAAGAAATTATTGAACCACTAAATAATTACATTATTTTAAAAACAACACTTTACTGTTTCGTTTTTTCCAATAGCATGGAATTCACCACCATTCCTGAACATTGTTGAAAGGCCCGAGGTGGAATATGGGGTTCTTAATTCGTTGGGCCAGACCATAATCATGGAAGAAGAAATTAAAGATACTGTTATTCTTGGCCTATTCAATTACGCAGGTAAAATACACAAATTTAATAATAATACAGTTAGTTTTGTTTTTACACGTTGAATACGTTCTACACTGGACTCATTGTATTCAATTTATCCTAAATGTATTCTATTTACCTATAAAGAAGAGGTAGAGGACCCAGTTTCTAGATCAATGATACACAACCTTTTTAGCATGTGGGCTAAGTTAAGGTCGATTCACCATCTACCAGGACCGCGCAGTGCAGACACATAAAGTGGCAGGCACGGCACAGAAGCAGAAACTCATTATTTATAAACACATTCACGCACAGTGTAATGTAAATACTCCCTTCCATGCTGTGCCTACTACTGTACGTGTCTGCACTGCGCGGTACCGTTTACAGATGTTTATAGACCTTTATTCACAGGCCGCAGGTGGTAGGGTATATACAGCTTGACATGGTTAATTTTGCAGTCGGCGGTGTCGCTAACTTACTAAAACGGTAACTTTTGAATACATTTATCATAGAACACGGTAAAAAAGTGCTGCAGGCGAAGTTTTCCAAAGGCAAATTAATAAATGCTGTCGGTTTTTATCATTCTGAAAAATTAAAGAACATAGTCGGTCAAAAGTTTGTCACTCTTATGTAAAAAAACTTGCTATTTTAAGCGGCTCATTCAAAACATTGAAGATTAAAGTTTGCCTCTAAACCCTTTCACAAAACAGAACAGAAACCGTTGAATATTTTTTACTGCAAACTTTTCGATATTTTAATTTTAATAAATGGCCTGCGGGTTGTGTATCACTGATCTAGATCAAGGTTTTCAAATGTGTTTGTTACAATAGGCTTACCATTCAAAAAACCTTCTTTGGATAGATGCAGTGCATGCGATTCATATTCAGTGCAGATGGAGCTTGTTCAGGAACCTGATTTATCAATACTGAGGGCCAAAGACAAAGTTCGAAGCGGAATCGTCAAAGTGCAAAAGGACCCGTTGCTTTGACTTGCAGCAGTGCCACCCAACTCCATTGCTACGTTCAAATATTTCTTGTGGACATTTAATTGAACAATATACGACTGCTTCTCAAAAGAAGCAACTTGTTACATGAGATTAAATTTGATCATGTAGCAATTTCTAAAGAAAGAGGGATTTTATTATTGAAGCTTTAATTAAATGCATTTATTCTATCCCATTAGGAGTAAGACATAAGGGCGAGAAAGAGGTGATTACTCCTATAAAATTGAACAAACCATAAACATTTCTTTATTAGATAAAGACTTTGATCTCATTTGCATTTTAAAAATAATTAATTGTATTTTTGACTCACCTTCTTTGACATCGTGTCTGGGTTCCATCCAGGTGTCGTGAGTTTAATTCCTCGGCTGACTAAGTCCTTCATCACGACACAAGCAATATTTTCCGATTACTGTGATGGTAGTAGGAGATTTTAAAATATTGTCAGGTTATTTGTAACCCGGGAATATTTATTTATAAAAAAAAATGCTATTCACTGTCAAGAAAAAAATGAAGAATTTTAATGAATTGATTTGTTTATGTTTTTAGGAACCATAGTGCCCACTTTTACCATCCAATCGGGCAATTCTAATAATGACTTGGGTGCAGTAATAGTCGAAGGAAACCCAGTCGATGGGAAACCATGGTATCTGCACATCACCAAAAAACAAGATTACGAGATTCAAACACAACGAAAATATGTTATAGATTTCTCTATAGGAAGCACAGAATACACTATATTCTTAGAAATCAAGAATATTGATGACAATGCTCCAGTTATTCTGGGACCGACGTGTCAAGTTGAGGTAAGAAAATATGTTATAGATTTCTCTATAGGAAGCACAGAATACACTATATTCTTAGAAATCAAGAATATTGATGACAATGCTCAATTATTCTGGGAGAGGGACATTAATGTCCAAGTTGAGGTAGAAAATATGTTATAGATTTCTCTATAGGAAGCACAAGAATACACTACCTATTCTTAGAAATCAAAAGAATATTATTGAGCAATGCTCAATTATTCTGGGACCGGCGTGTCAAGTTGAGAGGTAAGAAAATATGTTATAGATTTCTCTATAGGAAGCACAGAATACACTATATTCTTAGAAATCAAGAATATTGATGACAATGCTCCAGTTATTCTGGGAGGGACGTGTCAAGTTGAGGTAAGAAAATATGTTATAGATTTCTCTATAGGAAGCACAGAATACACTATATTCTTAGAAATCAAGAATATTGATGACAATGCTCCAGTTATTCTGGGAGGGACGTGTCAAGTTGAGGTAAGAAAATATGTTATAGATTTCTCTATAGGAAGCACAGAATACACTATATTCTTAGAAATCAAGAATATTGATGACAATGCTCCAGTTATTCTGGGAGGGACGTGTCAAGTGGAGGTAAGAAAATATTAAATGTGCCGCTAAATATTACAAAGATACATATGACTCTTTAACTGTTTTATTGAGATGATTTAAAAATAAATAAAAGTATAATTAACATAATATCGTTGCCCCAAAATCAAAAAGGCACTTTTGCCATTTTGACGGTTTGGAGTTATGAATGCAGTTTGCTTCGTCATTTGTTAATTTATGAAAAAACTGTATTTCAATCTTTAAGCAATATGTCACATGAGGTCTAAACTTCATTTCAAAATAATGACAAATAATGATTTTTTTCACTCTGCAAAGAGTTCAAATGAATTGTACTCAAAAGTTAATTTTTGCACAAGTGCCCCTTTTGGGTCGGCATTATATAAGTTAATGACTTATTTTATGCGCCCTTAAGATGATTCAGTCAAACTTGGTTATAATAAATCTGAGGGGACCGACTAAATTTGTTCATAGCCATTACTCGTTATATCCAAAATAGGTTTTAAAAAAGTATGTACTTATCACTGATGTTAAAATTTTATAGACTTGTCCTAATATACGATTTCGACGGCTGAAAGGTCATGTAATACCCACTTTGGCACCAGTTTAGTTCACTGCCGCCCACGTTTGTTTCATGTGATTTTGACTATGATAAGTAAATTACAAAACATTCACAGAAAGGGTCAAACTAATTACTTTAACAAGCTAAACAGGATGAACCTTTTTACTTTTTGCTCTTTTACTTAAATTGGCGGCATGCCTAGATCACCCTACGTCCTTATTTGTCTTCTTCCCCTCGCGTGTTATGGCATCTATATGTATTATTTGCTCTTTGGCACTTACCTTCCTGTCTACTACCAATATATTCATGAATGTTTAGTATCTCCTCAAAATATTATTTTGTTTACTGACAATTTAATAAAACATGAGTTTTTTTTAGTAATTTGTAATCATAAAATTTAAAATCAACGATTGTTTTAAAGATTTCACTTACATGTTTCTCAATTTTTCTCACAAAATACTCAATTTATTACAACTCTTATCATCTGGTTAGAGGCTTTCAAAAAATTCACTAAATTGTCAATCATATCTAGCCTATGCGATTGTTATTGGTTTCTGTTGTAAAATCTCACTTGTCATAAATCATTAGCTTGCACAATTGTTTTAGTTTCGGTTGTCAAATTTCACCTGTCACAAGTTAGTGATGTTCAACCCACTAGGCCCCACTTGTTGGCTATAGCCAATATATTAAGAAAAAATGTTTGCGGTAATTCTTGAAAACCCTCAATGATTTTTTTTTATAGAGTTTTAGTTGAAATGGCACACGATTTAAAGAGTCGGTTTGAACTCCATGATAGTAAAAAAATTCCCAGAGATGTGAAGAAAAGACATGAAATTTGCTAATTAACCCCATTTCCCCATTAAAACATTCACTTCTATATACTCCATGCGGTTTGTAAAACAGAGATAGCGGCCCTTCTACAAAAAAGGTTGGGCATAACTGTCATAAACTTACCCTATGCAGGTACATACCTGGGGCGCTATTCCCGTTCTTTTTAAGGAAGATTCCTTACGTTTTTCCTTAGGGTTAAAGATTGATTAACTGCGGAATTCCGGTGAGACATAGTAAAAAGTTCCTAAATAGATTGTCAAGAGATTATTTGAAACACAAATTGATGAAATATCTTCAAGTGACATAAGATTTTGAATTAAAACTTTTAAAAATAATTACATTATATTATAAATCATTGTAATACATTTTTATTTTATTTTTAAATATCATAAATAAGCCTTTTAACGATGAATCACGTTTTATAAAAAGGTACCTATCTCATTAGATAGTCATATTAGTTCAAATAAATCAATTGTATATGGTGTTCCTCAGGATAGTGTTCTAGGTCCAATTTTGTTTTTATTATATATTAATGACCTTTGTAAATTATCATTCTTCAGTTCTTCAGTTGCATTTGCAGATGATACTGTTTTCGTGTTTACTGGTGATACTTGGGATGAAACTTATGCTAAGTGTGAGTCAGGATTAAAGGTTGTTAAAAAGTGGCTTGATCAAAACCTTTTAACTTTAAACACACAAAAAACTAAATATATTACTTTTAGCATTTCTTCCGTAAGTCAACCCTCTGTAGGCCTTTCCTTAACTCACTTCCGAAACTCAAGGGGGTGGAATTACAACAAAGGTGATCTCACCGGCTTGTACGATTCAATGAGCCGGGTGGACTGGCAAAACCTCTTCACATTTGATACAGTAGATGAGGCGGCGCAATATTTCTACACTTGTATTTACGATGTATTTGATTCATGTTTTCCCAAAAAAAATGCAGGCAGTGGTGGTCGCAAATATCCGAAGTGGTTTTCGAGAGAAGTCATTTCGAATATAGAGATCAATCATGCCCTTCAGAAGCGTTGGAAGGCAGGAGGACTTCAGAGTGAATACGATCTGTTTAGTTTTTACCGGGCATTGGTTAGGCGCGAGGTTCGAGTGGCCTATCGAGCTTACGTGTCTGAAATCGAAGGTAACATTATGCACGATCCCAAGATGTTCTGGCATTACATAAAAACCCTTCGGAAGGATGGTGGTCTTGAAGATACCGTGATAAAAGGTGATCAGAAATTTCATGGCTCGGGGGTGGCAAACGCGTTTGCTGATCATTTTCAATCTGTCTACAGTGGAGACCCTCCACTTCTAGATATTAATAATGCGGCCGCATTTAATACCAGAGGAGCCTCTAACGTTGACTTATGTATATTTGCGGAATCTGATGTTATGAATGCCATAAGACACATGAAGAACTCGCACTCTATCGGCCCCGACTTCGTTCCCGTATTCTTTATTAAAGGGTGCGCTGAATTCATTAAAGCACCTTTATCTTTTATATTTAATCTAGCTATTAGTACCTCCACTTTTCCAGAATTATGGAAAATTTCAAAAATATGTCCTATTTTTAAAAATGGTTCCAAAAAGTCAATCGAGAATTATAGACCTGTTGCCATACTTCCAGCTCCTGCTAAACTATTTGAAAAACTAATCCATAAATTCATTGTACCTCAAATAGACACATATATTATCCCCGAACAGCATGGTTTCAGAAAAAGAATATCTACGGAAACCAATCTGATGGTTTTCACTGACTATGTTGCTAGGTCCCTAGATAGTGGATTGTTCGTATAATGATTTCTTCAAAGCCTTTGATACCGTGAATCACGATATCTTACTAACAAAACTTGCCCAAATGGGTTTCTCCCTACGTATGCTAAAGTTTTTTAGAAGTTATCTCAAAAACCGGAAGTAATTTGTCACACACGGAATTTTTCAATCCGCTGATTTTCTTGTTTTTTCTGGGGTCCCCCAAGGGTCAATCCTAGGGCCTCTTCTCTTCTCTATTTTCATTAATGACATTGCTAAAGTCATCCGTTTTTCTCGCTTTCTCCTTTTCGCTGACGATCTCAAATTATTTCTACTAATTAGAAATATTTTAGATTGTCTACGTCTTCAAGCTGACATTGATAACATCTCTGAATGGAGCCTACGAAATCAGCTTCATTTCAATATCTCAAAATGCGTAGTCCTGTCTTTCACCAGAGCATTTAGTCTCACCTACCACAGATATACTATGCTCAGCCATAATCTCAAACGTGTTTCTACTATAAAGGATCTTGGAATCGTGTATGAAAGTAAACTTACGTTTTGTGTTCATATCGAAGGGGTATGTCAATCTGCATTAAAAATGTTAGGATTTGTCATTCGGACCGTGAGGGTTTTTCGGGATACTCATACTCTTAGAATATTATACTTCTCTTTAGTCCTTAGTAGGCTGGAGAGTGGGTCAGCTATTTGGAATCCTCACGAGACGGGGTGCTCCCTCATGTTGGAGAGGGTTCAGAAAAAGTTTTTGAGATTTCTTTACATGAGGGGGTACGGACTCTATCCGTGGCTTTATCCAACTAACTTTCTTCTGGGCATGTTTGGATTTCACTCCCTGCAGCTCAGAAGAGAGGGGTATGCTGCTACCCACTTTTTTAGACTGCTGCGAGGCTCCATAGAGAATTCAGCTATTTTGGAACGCATAAGTCTTTATGTTCCTGATGACTATCTAAGACAGCGTCGTCATAGATTATTATCTTCCTACCTGTAGAACCAACCTGCCGATGGTTCTCCCGGTGGGGAGGAGTATATTGCTCCTGAACAAAATCTTACAGGATATATATATTAGGATATACATATTTTGCGTCAGTGAGGAAAGATTCAAAAGGGAAATTCTATTGATTATTGAAAGAATCTCTTCTCATTGACGCGATCTTCACCACTGCCTGAATTTATTTAAATATTTCTGAATTTATTTTTTATTTTTAGTATATTTCTTTTTCCTTGTACATTGTTTTACAAATATTACATAGGTACCTGTAATTTCTCTTACGTATTAAATATAACATGTTTGTAATTGTATTAGAAATTAAATAAAAACATTATTATTATTATTATTAACAATGCATTGTTGTGTACACGAGTGCAATTGTCAATCTTTGGAAAGAGTAGACAATATAAAATATCTTGGCTTAATTATTGATAAATATTTAAAATGGAACGATCATATTACTGTATTAACAAACAAAATAAGAAAACTAGCCTATATATTCAAGACCCTAAGAATTATATTTGACAAAGTTACACTAAAAAATGTATATTATGCTCTTGTTCAATCTCTTCTTTCATATAATGTTGTATGTTGGGGTTCATGTTACAAGACTACACTAGAGTCCCTAAATGTTGCTCAAAAATTAATTTAAAAAATAATGTACAAGAAATGTTTTTTTATATCCATCACACCGATTATACAGTGAAAGTAAAATTATGACAGTAAGGCAATTGTACAATTGACTCTCTTCAATGCCCCGCTTGACGTGAATTGTCAAAAATGTCAACATCTACATAATGTTTAATAATGTTTACTAGCTAATTATGTTTAAAGTAAATAATAATGTGTAACATACTTAATATTGAGTTTTTCTCTTGTTAAAACATTTACATTTTTGATGAATGTCGCTCGCTGAATTCAACTAACAGCTGTCATCTGAGAGATCTGGAACCGCAGTTAAGTAAGAAGGCTTTAACCCTATGGAAAAAGTTAAGGAATCTTCCTTAAAAAGAACAGGTATAGCGCCCCCGGTTTTTCAAACAAGACTGATCAGTGGTTATCGAAAAAGGAACAAAATTGCAAGGCCCAATATTTTAATGATTTAGATTTTACATGACACTTTTACATTGTGCCCGATAGTACTGGATAGGAATATTTCATCAAGTACTGACAGACAACAATATTAATCCATCCCCGGTTAACGTTTTGGTCAATCGGGATTTAAGGAAATTTTCAACCCCGGCGCACTGTGCTACCTTATTATTTGTTTCGAGTTTTTTTTTCAGACTCCATTACCTATGGTATTTATTTAGAAATTGTATTGACAAAATTCTTTGTACGGTACATACATCAGTGAACCAACCTCGTTATAACAACAAACGATTGTATGAAGATAACCCTGAACTAAAACATCATTGGATAATTTCTCACTATAGTCGTGAACTCGCTGTTGCTGTCTTTGTTATAACCAAATTTGACTGTATTTCACAAATACTGTGCTATATATATATATTATGTCCAAATATGTTTATTAATTAATGTTTTATTTCTCCTCATTTTCAGGAGCTGTATGTGGGATTAACAGACTGTTATTATTCTGTCACAGATGCCGATGGAGCACTGAGTATTAATGCTATGACTTTCCGCATAGATTATCGAGACGGAGAAAAAGATATGTTTGACATACAAAAAATCAAAAACGATACTACATTCATGTCCATGTGGATAAATCTGAAAACTAAGGTAGAATTAGATTACGCCGTGAGCCAAATTCACATCTTTACAATTGTTGCATTGGTAAGAATAATATTTACTTAACTAAATAATCTTAGGTTTTTAGATTTTCACAATGAGCAAACACTTTGTGGATTGACATGATGAATTAAATGAAAAGACACTTTTCTTTAAATCCACTTTTATTTTTGTATAAATTCGTTGATTAGTTTCGATTCGACTGAATCATAAAATATACTGAATAAATAATATTACATTCAATAGTGTCACGGATGTTCAGTCAAAAGTATATTTGCAGAGAAACTCCCATAAATCGTCATCGCCTAATGTCATTAAATTAATAATGACGTCCCGGTCCTCTAGCAACAGAACAGCAATGAATAGTCTGATTTCTGACATTTGTGCCTTACTTGATAGATCATTTCAACAGAAAGCCCCTGGTTAACATAAACATAGGTTGAATCGTAGACTAAGATAATTACAATAGATTATGCAACTTGAAAAATATACCAGCATTTCACTGTCAATGTAAATATCGGGTCCGTTGGCTGGGTTATCACATTGATCACCCAAGTGAATGCATTTGCTGATGAATGTTTATTTAAATACAAAAGTCAGGTAGAGGATGGTGGAGTTTATATATTTTAAAGATATAAAGAGTTGAACTTATGTATTTCTTTCCAGGATTCACTTCCTAACGAGGGGAGTGTCAACGCAGTTGTCCAGGTGATCGACATGCCCAATCAGCCTCCCATCTGGAAAACAATTTTTGCATCCCAAAGGTTTGATGAAAAAACGGAACAAAATTTCCAAGTGTTGGCAGTGGACGGTGACACTGGAATCAATAAAAAAATCTTATATAGACTCGACAAGCCAGATGAATGTGAGTGGCTTCATATTCCATATATAACTTGGGGGCGGTGTGGTCTGGGTTATTTCATGTTGAGTCGGGAGGCTACAGTAACGAATCCTGCACAGGTCAAAAATATATTAACCATTTGACCAATTAACCAGAGTTAAAATCATTTAAATTATAACCAATATTATTGGTTTTTTTTCAGACACATTTTTTCAAATTGGCGAAGATACTGGAATTCTGCATGTGGATAAGATGGACCGTGATGAACTTGAGCAAGAGGTAAGCGTAACTTAAAGTAATTAATATTTCAGTCACATTTTTTCAAATTGGCAAAAAAACTCTAATTCTGCATGTGGATAAGATAGACCTTGATGAACTTGAGCAAGAGGTAAGTGTAACTTATTAATAAGTAATTAATTATTTAAGTTACTTAACTAAAATTTTTTCACTATTTCAAGGAGAAAATGCTCCACGCTATTATCACTTGAGAAGACGTAATGGCAACATGATATGAATTTATACTTCATTTGAATGGTGGAGTTGCAAAACCCGCTCTGGAAATTTTGGAAATCTGGAGATAGTCGCGAAAAACCATTTGGAACTCCTTGAATATAAAAATATATACCATTTTATGCCAAATAACTATTTATATATTTTACAGTAAAACTTATATTATGTACTTATGTTTATTTAAAACCTACAAAGTGAGATAAACATCATCATTTTGCTGCCAAAACCACGTTTCTTACGAATTCTCATCATGATCTTTCCCGCACTGCTAGTTGTAGGCGTCTCCAAGTTTCTCCACTCCTTTTAGTCCTTTGTTATTTATCTCATAAAACCAGTAGTTTTTAGGCCGGCTTCTTGTGGCCTTGTTACGAATATATTTATAGGTTATTTTGTATTTACTTACAGGTTTTTGAATTTGTCATAGTTGCCTACAAGGTAGACAATGCGACATGGGTGACCACGAGCGGCGTGTCCATCATCATCGATGACATCAATGACAAATGGCCCGATGTCCAAACCCCCAAATTTGAAATGGATATCGAAGAAGAAAAATTTACATCGCTAGAATTTGACACAAGTATTTTCATCCATGACAGAGACTTGGCAAGTTATTCTTTAATTTTAACAATTTTTTTTAAATGATTTAAAATATAAGTGGGAAAGTAAAACAAGCAAGTGGTTTATTTTGGACTTGTGTCACTATGTCGGACACCAAAATTTGAATTCCATGTACAGCTCATTTTAAGCACAGTTTGACAATTTTCATTTTATGTGACCGACTTTCTCTTACGTGTGATGTAAATCTGTATTTGTAGGTACACAACTGCATAATAATTTATCTATCTAACAGCAAAAAGGGCAATCCAAATAATGTTGAATCAGTAATTTTGACTATGTTTAATAAATTACAAGTTTTTTCATAAAATGGGATAAAGTTAAGTGTTAAAAAGAATAATTTATAGCGTTAATGATTTTTGTGAATGTGAAATTTGATGTTAGTATGATTTCTAATACTGAAGCATACTTAAATTGTTTAACAAATTAAAAATATATACTAATAACTAACCTCTACTAGTCTTGTAATTCTATTCTTTGTTGTACCTGGGTATAGCGCCCTTTAGGTGATTTTTCTAATCTGTATTGTATTAAGTCTTGTAATTCTATTCAGTATGTATTTTAATGTGAGTCTTGTAATTTTAATCTGTGATAATCTGTACTGTATGTAATATGTGAGTTTTGTAATTCTAATCTTTGAATCTTCTAATTCTAATTTTTTAATCTTGTAATTCTAATCTTTGAATCTTGTAATTCTAATCTTTGAATCTTGTAATTCCAATCTGTATTCTATGTAATGTGTAGGGACTTGAAAATTTTGCATTATTTTTCGGAGAAACCTTCATTATTTTTGGATTCCCATTATTTTTTGTGGAATTTTTGGAAAAAGCGATGTTATTTTGCTGCAAAGTGGTGTTAAATTAACTTTTTAGTATTTTGCAGTAAAAAGTGGAGGACACCGCGAAGTTGGCTGCATCCATTTTAAAGCTAGTCAGGCTTATCAAATCCATGGACAAAGAAATATTTAGAATGCACAATACCTATTACTTTCTTATTTTAAAATGTCAGAAAATCGCATGATAAATATGAAAATCGGCTATATTTGTGTGAGAATTTCGCATTTTTTCTTGAATATGGGAAAATTCTAATAAAATCACGAAATTTGTGCAAAAATTCGCATTATTGTAAATGCCGAATTTTCAGGTCTCTAGTAATATGTGAATCTTGTATTGTCTTGCAATTCTAATCTGTCATATAATGTGTGATTAGGGTGAAAATGCCCGATACACGGTGACTCTGGAGAGCGTCAATCCACCCGATGCAGCCGACTCGTTCATCATCATTCCCAGGGAAGGCTACCAAAAACAGGAATTCCAAATAATCATTGTGGATGCAACAAACTTGGACTATGAAAATGTCACTTGGCAGCACATCGAGCTAACGGTGACTATTATTTATTTTGTTTTTATTACTGGAAGTATCACTTGGCAGAATATTGAGCAGGTTGGTAGACAATTATTTATTTTAATTGAGTTACTAGTTACAATAGGCCACTACATCACATTTAAAATTACAAAAAATTTGTTCAAGCAAAAATTATAAGTCATTCTGCATAATTTAAAATTATAACGTATTTTTGAAGCCAGGGCGATTTTTTGAAAATTTTAGCCTCCAAAAACTGATAAATTTTTTAAAACCGAAAGAACCGGACATAATTTGTGGGTGCGAAAAAAAAAAATTGTAGCCAAAAATGAGTTAAAATGACGAATTCCCCACGTATGGCAGAGGAGAATAACGAGGCATACCAAGAATTTCACATCTCATAAAATGAGTTAAAATGACGAATTCCCCACGTATGGCAGAGGAGAATAACGAGGCATACCAAGAATTTTACATCTCATAAAATTATTTTTTCCTTTATTGATCATTATGTTTAACGTCATAACTGTTTTACTGTTCCAAATATTTTACAAAAAATATCAGCTCATTAAAAAAATACTATATACCCAATATATGATAGAAAATCACTATGAAGTTTTAACTTTTGGAATGCCGAGCTTCTATGATCTATTTATTCTGTGCCGAGGGTAAATCTCCGCACCGCCCGCCATGCACCGGCTGAGTCTATTTTCATGTCCAACTTACTTGTTTTTTGCAAAATGATGTTTTTGTAAATTGTTTCGTCTTACCAGATATGTGTTTATATATTTATAAAAATTGTGTATATATATCATTAACAGTTTCCCCAGAATAGTTATTTGGATTCAGAGAGTAAAAAATTCTCTAATGATATAAAAAAATATATATAAATTAAATTCAAAAATATTCATGAAGTTTTATTATATTCCTATAAAGCTAAATAAATGTATAAACAATATAATATATAAAAAAAACGTATTTACTTACATTTTAGAAGATTTGACAGCATAAAACAAAAACGAACTGCGCGTCGAGGAATTATGCAATACTTGAAAGTTTAAATTCTATTTTAAATTAAGACGAGCGGCATGTCAAAAAACGAAAAGCAAGAATTGCTATCTGATTTATTATTTTGTTGGCAAACAAATGTAGTTTAATTTAGTGAGCTATGAACATTTTTTAATGTCCAAAGTCCCACAAAAAGAAAGTATGTTTTTTGCATTACCAGTCAGTAACGCTAGCATTTAACGGGCACAAATTTTGCGTTACCTATCGGACACGCTGGCATTCCAGAGGTTAAATGACACCCCAGGAAGACATGCACGATCGAGTTATTCAAATTAAAAAGGTTATCCTTTATTTATTTATCAAGTATTTGGGAGTTACAGCCCAGAGCTGGCTTCCAAATTCAACTGTTGGACATACTTGAGATTTGTAAAGTGTTTTTCGTAAGAACAAAGAAGGTAAACACGAAAAAGGGGAAGGTTTATCAACAATGTGAAATAAATTAAAAACAAGTTAGAAGGTTACATAAAATATATCAAAAACAATTACAGTTTTCAAAAGGTTTACATAGAATTTTGAACAGCCAAACATTCTTGTACTTAAACATGCCTTAACCTTGTTTGATATTATTATCCTACTTCTCATCATACTCATATATAAATGTTTCTACTAAGACTGCCATTTAAATTAAATGTAAAATTTTCATATACTTGGTAGAAACATCTATCCACACGATTTTTTCAAAGCCATTGTAAAAAGTGTGCAAGTGGCCTATTAGAAAATACCTATCTCTTGACAGAACATTGAGGCATGATCGAAATTCATTTGTTTTAGTTTAATTACCTACATTTCTTACAAACTATGAAAAGTGTTCTTTATTGTCTTTGGCATAGCCACAATCAAACTATGTAAATATGGATTTAATCAACTATCATAGGGTTTATTCATCAAAGAAAGATATCAAATAATTAAGGATTTCGTTACAATGTCCGCTAGCTAAAATAATCAAATCCATTGCCACTTTTTAAATGCCAATCGAAAATGCATGCAAATGGACCATTATGTA
Source organism: Halesus radiatus (assembly GCA_022606495.2). Lineage (NCBI taxonomy): Eukaryota > Metazoa > Arthropoda > Insecta > Trichoptera > Limnephilidae > Halesus > Halesus radiatus. The sequence goes on along the minus strand of JAHDVE020006427.1, from coordinate 41,532 downwards.
GAAATTTATCTTTAAAATGTGTATTTGAGTAATATTTATAAGGAATTTTTGTTGAAATTTGAGCTGTCAACATGATTTGGTTTGGTTTGCCAATCAATGATGCCCATAAAATTAATGTGACACGTTTATCTTGTTGGTTTCGATTTTATTTGTAATTTTTTTTATATGTAAAAAATTTAAAATATTGCAGTCATATTATAATTAGATAAGAATATTGGCGAAGAAAATGGCTCCATTTTGATGGAGGTTGGTACATCCACATAGTATCCCACTATTTTATTTGACCTACAACCATCTTCAGCTTTGGACATATGCCTATATCGAAATACCTTTATGCTGTATGTCGAGCGAGAATAAGTTTTTGCTTAAAATTTTAGTTTCGCAAAACATAACAATAAGGAACTCCAGTGAAAAATATAATAGCTTTAAGAATACACATTCATATAGATCAGTATATGCCGATTCTGAATATATAACAATTATTATATATAATTATACGTAGAATTTATAAATCGTTATTTAAAAGTGAATAAAAAATAATCTCATCGAAACACCTCGTTATGTTGGTACCATTGCATTTGGAACATCTGATGTCACGTGCGCATTCTGTTTTTGGATTAGTATGGATATTTTTATTTTTTGATTTTGTGTTGTAATTTAAATATGTATTTTTTTTTAGTAATGGCGAAATTCAAACTTAATTTGGGCGACTTTAAGCTCTATAATTATTATTCAATATATAACTATGATTAATTAAAGAAATTAGAGTATTCATGAGCAAACCAATTATCAATATGGATATTATGATAATGTTAATGATCAATACTATTATTATTCTTTGAGTTAAAGTTTCTAAAAAGGTACATAATTCTCTTACCTATGTTTAGTTATGGTTTACTATGAATAGAATATAAAATGATGTAAGGTAAAGCTCATCCTTGTTTTGACATTTGACATTCTAGCCTCAAAACCGATCAAAACTGACCGGCCATAGATTTGGAGCGTTTTGGCGGGCTTTGAAAAATTCAGACTTTGAAAATTATTTTAAATATGAAAACTAACTTTAGAAAAAAAAAAGTATATATATTTAAGTTTGAACTTCATATATATATATATATATATATAACTTCATATATATGTATTTAAGTTTGAACTTCATTATTGATTAAAAAAAAAAAAATTGGACTGGAGTTCCTTATTGTCACATTGCGTCGCCACATTCTAACTAATTCAATGTGACAGCATTAATTCAGCATCATTCGGCTGTCAAACGTGAGAGTACCCTTTCCATAGTCGAAATGTGCAAATGGAACACGGTTTCAAGTCTCCGTCTGTATGGGTTGCCTACTCTAACTCTATGATTGCAGTTAATAAATTGATTTTTTTTTTTTTATTAATTTTTAATCCCAATTGTCTCATATAAAGAACTGAGTTGGCTTAAAGAATAATCATTCAGATAGTGGATTTTTTTTTTTACATGAACACCGCACAAGAGTCCCATCTGCTTCCAACCGTCTGGAGCCAGTGAGACTATGGCATCCCCGATTGGGGAATGTTGTGAGGCTGAAGGTATTGGGGAGGGGAAGGAGAGGGGAAGAGGAAGATAGAGAAATACCTGGCTATTCAGATCTGGTCACCAAACACGGCTGAAAGCCATTTCAAGCAACGTTTCGATTCTGGATGGTGGTCTTTCATCAGGGCGATACTGAGAGTATCTTCCACTCTGGAAACTTGGGTTCAAGTCCTACTTTAATTCCAATCATATTTTCTACTGATTTGTTGATTATTGTTTCATCTTTTGATTAATGAATGTTTTTATTATCCTCAGATAAAATCAACTGAAAAACAAGATCCCTCTCACATAAGCACTGCGAGCGTTTTCTTAAACTTGATCAACTGGAATGATGAGCTGCCTATATTCATGGAAACTGAATACACTGCTGAATTTGAAGAAATTGTAGGCAAGGGATATGTGGTAGCAACGGTTTTTGCCACAGACAGGGACATTGATGACAGCGTAAAGTGAGTAATTGTTAAACACAAATCATGGAAAACTTTGCACTTATTATACAAAATATCACTTAACATTATTATATTATTAACATTTTTGTAATTCACAAACACCTGAAAAATCAACGATGCTTTGCTATCTCCAATTAAATAATCTTTTATATTTCGTACATTAAGTAAATTCATACTCTTACTACGTACCTACCTACATCATCAACTGATGATTAGAAAATCATAAACCCCAAACTCCGAGACTCTAGGGCGTGAGTCGAAAGTCATAGCCCCTGAATTCCGAGACTCAGGCATGAGTCGAAATTCATAACATGGAAATTGCGAGACTCTATGGGGCGTGAGTCGAAAGTCATCACTTCCGTATTCTGAAACTCAGGGATGTTTAGAAAGTTATAAAACCCAAATCTCAAAACTCTAGGGCATGAGTTGAAAATTATAACCCCAATTTCCGAGTTTCTCTCGGGTGTGAGCAGAAAGTTGTTAATCTCGAACTCCAATACTCTCTCGGGTCTACAGTAGACAGACTAAAAACTAAATACTAACAAACTAGTGACATCTATGGGGAAATGAGTTTAAAATACATCTATTTTAAGTTCAATATATGTGTAACAAAAACAAAAACTTCTCTTTAAAATGTGAGGTTTAAGCCGTATTAGATTTATAAAGTAGATTTCCTTATTTTTTATGTTTTGATAAATAATATACGAATTAATCAAATGGATGGACTTGGATAATTTTAATTTTTAAATTGGAAGTCAACTATATAAATAAATTGAGGGGCATAAACCAACCCCGTCCTACGGTAATCCGATAAAAAGAACATCTTCTGCTTTACAGGCATTCTCTGGTTGGAAGTGTTAACAATTATTTAGAGATTGACGAAGAAACTGGCGTGATCACTGTCACCGCCGATAATGCGTTTAGTTACAACCGACAAGATGAGATAATAGTCCAAGTCATGGCGAAAGACTCCCTTGGAATACCCTACCATACAACGTATGCTCAGCTGACCATTAAACTGATCGATGTCAATCGATGGCAACCGGAGATTCAAATGGTAAGTTTGTAGCTTTGTTTTATAAAATAGATGTCTGTTTAAATTTAAATCAAGTTGTTTAACCCGGTCTATAGATGGCAGACAGGGATTTTCTGCCTGCCCACAGCGTATCCTTAGATGCTTAAGACATGTTGCTCGCCAAACTGCGAACTCAAACCTACAGAAACTTATGGTCACTGGCAAAGTGGAAGGCAGCAGAAGAGCTGAGGAACTGATGCGTTGGAGTGATCTGAATATCGGTGTCCAGAATGTGTCTGCAGATCTCCACACAGTGCAAGACCGCAAGGAATGGACGAGCCGTGTCCACCATGGAAATCAAAGTGGGGGTCACGATCCTCAACAATGATGAAAAGACAATGAAGAAGATAGATGGGAGTTATGTATGATATTACCGGCCAGTGGCTGAGTTGGTATCGCGTTTGGGTCCCACCCAGGCGTCATGAGTTAAATTCCTTGGGTGACTAAATCCTCTATCATGACGCAAGCAACATCTTTTGCTTACTGTGATGGTAGTAGGAAATTTTAAAATATTGTCAGGTTATTCGTAACCCAGGAATGTTAATCTTATGAAAAAAATTAAAAATGTGTAGCGAGGTGTTTAGCTACTGTGGCCATCGTAGTTTGCAAAAAAAAATTCATCTCTGTAAATGTGCAACTATACACTTGTCACATTTTGAAACACAAATTGAATTTTAAACAAATTTGCAGCCTCAAGAAACAGTTCGTGTGGAGGAAAACGTTCCCAAGGGCTATGAAATAACAAGGTTAATCAAGGGAACTGACCCCGATAAGAAGGGCGTCATAGAATTCACCATAGATTGGTCTAAATCTTCTGCCATCAAACCCGGAAAAAGTGTCAATCCAGAAGATTTTATTGGGTAAGTGATTTATAAATAATTTTAATAAAATTTACAATTAATTACACAATTACTTTTTTAAAAAATTAATTGCAACAATTAGGCTGGTATAGTGTAAGCTCTGACCTCCATGGCTGAGCAGTTAACATCCTCTACTACGAAGACCAGCATGTGCGTTCGAGGTTCGGTGTGCACAAATAATTTTTATTTGATTAATATGTGTTATTTCATAGATTATTAAATAAAACAATGTGTGCTATTTTGCAGCACGTTCCAGAGTGGTACTCTCAGTATCGCCCTGGTGAAAGACCACTCAGAATCGAAATGTAGCTTGAAATGGCTTTAGCCGTGTTTGATGACCAGGAGCCTGATTCCGGTTCTTAATTAGATATTATCCTTAGGCTTAAAGACTTTTTGCTTAACTGCAGTTCCGGTTCTCTCGGATGACATCTATCATTCAGCGAATGATATTCTTTAACAATATCGATATATGTGTACTTTTAACAAAAGAAAAGTCAATATTATCGCAAGTATTGGCTTTAAACATTATTAGTGAGTCATTTGACTCATAATAATGCTTTTAAATTAACCGAATAATGAAAATGTTTGTAAGGTACCTATGCGAAAAGTCCGAATAAGGAACTCCAGTCCATTTTTTAAATTTTTTATTAATGTTGACATCCTAACTAAATTTTCTGTTTTTTTTTTTAAATTTTTTTTTTTTAAAGTTCGTTTTCATGGTTAAAATAATTGTTAAAGTTTCAATTTTTAAAGCCCACCAAAACGCACGAAATCTATGGCTTGTTGGGTGTGATGTCACACGAGCCGTCGGATTAGCGGTTCAATAGGCGGTAATCGATATTGTATGAATTCCATATAAAACTTCGAGAACTTTATACTCAAATTTAACTGCTTTTAATTGAAATATAAAATAGAATACCATTGTAGAATATCAGCGTCTCGTTACTAATGTAGGTGCATTGTACCAAAGTGTAAAAATACATTCATATCCGCAACTAATTAACAATTTATCAGCGTTCAAAGAAAGTCCTTAGCTCACTTTTTAAGAACTAGCTTAAAATCAGAATCGCTTGCGTTAATAGCCTCTTTCATTTTATTGCGCGTGCGCATTGCGCATCTGCGGACTTCAACAGTCCGTGACAGCAGTAGACAGATATTAACTTGAATGTGTTGGATAAATTGAATAGGTTTGAAATATTGGTGTAACTTCAATGGCTTGAAATAAAAATAAATATACTATGCATTGTAAGAAATAATAGATTATCATTAGAAATCCCCCGCTTCCAGAATAACTGAAGGAATAATTACCAAAGTGCCAATGACATTGTTGTTGGAAGGGGTATAGATTATTATCACGTAGACAAATTCGTTAAAATTGATATGAATTTTCAAGCAAAAACTCTCAACTAGTCGCAATAAACAAACAATGATTTTACGAGCGAAATGAAACTGTTAACAGCGAAATTATAAGCCAAAAGCATGATAAACAGCGGAAAAACATCTTATCTGATTATAGTTGGGCTCAAAAACGGCACGTGTGACGTCAGAAGCATTGGTACCAACAGAACATGGTGGTCTGGTGGTACAGTTTTTAATTCACTTTTATATAACGATTTATAAAATCTACGTTTAATTATGTACAATGAAAGTATATATTCAGAATCGGCATTTACTGATCTATACGAATATATATTTTTAAAGCCATTATTATATTTTTCACTGGAGTTCCTTATTGTCAGAAATAAATGATTTAAATTCCAAAAATTTAATAAACTACACATGTAAAGTATGTGTGATCTACAATATAATTTTTAATAATACTGTGAAAATTAAACCACAGACTCCTTTAAAAATGTATTGCCATTGACATGTAATCGGAATCGCAGTTCATTCCAAAATTTTACAGAGAGATTTTTGCGAGTTTACAACTAGGATGACTATTAATGTATACTATATATTTTTATTTGATTAATTTTTATATTTTTTAAAAAATAATTATTTAAAAATGTTGAGTTTTGAAAAAACTTGCACTTGAGCGAATTGCATATAAAAAAAAAGCAATTTTTTGTTATATATTTTTAAGTTGATTTTTAAGCTGGTTTTGTTGAGATTTTAAGTCAATGCGTCTCAAAAGTAGCAAAAATAATTAAAAACAACAAAAAAAAACTTACATGTGCCAGTCTCAGTGGCACCCATTAAGAGGGAACAATTGGGATTCTTGTGCAGTACTCACATAAAAAAAAATAATTGGAGAGAAATAAACTGAAGAAGCTAGTAAACTTCAATTACCAGACTGGATGTGGGATAATTTAAAATGGTTTTTAGTATTTCTGTCACTAAAAGTCACTTGTTTTCATTTTAGATGTGTAGAAATCATAACCTATTATCCTGACTCCACCGAGAAGGGTGACGCATTGGGAGTTTTGGTAGTAAAGGAATTAAGGGATAATGTCACAATTGACTTTGAGAAATTCGAAACACTCTACCTTTCAATTGTGCTCACCGACACAGCACAAACTATCGGAACCAACGTTGCTACAGGTATTCATATTTAGTTACATATTTCATTTTTTCCTTAACCTACTTAAGTTAAGGTAAAATCCAGTGTAAGAAATGATTAAACGTAGATATTAGTATTGTAGCCAGAGTCAACTCGAACAAAGTACTCACAACACAGAGCAAATAATACATAAAGATGCCCTAACATGCAAGGGGAAGAATCAAAAGGGGGGTGACGGACGAACTAGGTGTACTGCCAATTTAAATAAGACAGCAAATAAGTAAAAAGGTTTGGCTTATTTACTAAAAGCGAATATTTTGTTTGAGTATTCAGTTTGACCACAGAGAAGAGAATCAACAGAGGTGCTTTAACAGGTGAGGGGAAGAAGCCAAATTTAGCAGGGTGCGAGGTGAGTCATGTCCTTTTCAGTGATTTGCCAATAAATAAATCCCAACATTATGCAGAAAACTCGCATTGCACCGCAAAGTATTTGTATTTACTCTTCGAAAAGCAAATCTGCTAATGATCAACTCGTCCTTTTTACAATTGTATGGATTTTATCGCCAATATTCTTCCCATAGCTGTTGTGCCAACATCCAAAACTAACCCAAACCACCAATTTAAGGACAACAGCAATCGATAAAAAAGTTCACCTTGTTTACATAAACAGAAGTTTACCTTTGCCTCCACGTCAAAATGGTACTAGTAGATTTTGCTTTGGACGTGTCTATGTAATTCTGACGTCAGTGAGTTTGACTTTTTTTAAATGTTTTGTAATTTGCTTTCTGCATTCAAAATCACTCGAAACGAACGTGGACAGCAGTGAACTAGCCTGGTGCCAAAATGGGTGTCACTCGACCTTTGCTTTCAACCATTGAAATGGTACTTAAGACATGTCCAAGTCTGTCAGTATACTCATGCAGATGCATTGCTTGCATACAGCAGTTTAAAACATAAAATTCCAGTGAAAATTAAAAAAGTTCATTTTTAACATAATAAAAAGATGTTTTTGTAGAAAGCAATTACTTTGTGGTTTGACTATTATTAAATAAAACTAACATTTGGTTTTTAGGCAACAATAATTTGTAGGATTCATCAATAGATTACGCTTTATTTTATAAATGGGGTCAGTGACTATATCAACAATACCTCCAAACTTATTGTCCAGATCATGCATCCTATTGACTGATAGTTGGTTGTGTACGTGTTGCAGAAAAATGTAACATTTTGTCTTGTATTCATCATCGGTACATGGAATTTAATTTATTGTATTTATTAGCGAGGACACCTGATTCAAATTTTAATATTCAAAAAGTGGTGTCTTTTTTTATTAAATAAAATAATTTGTGTTCTCGCTAATAATAACAATAAATTAAATTCCATGTACCGACGAGGAACACAAGACAAAATGTAACATTTTTGTGCAACACATACACGACCAACTATCAGTCAATAGGATGCATGATCTGGGCAATAAGTTTGGAGGAATTGTTGATATAGTCACTGACCCCATTTATAAAATAAAGCGTAATCTATTGATGAATCCTACAAATTATTGTTTCCTAGGTAATGTAATTTTAATGATTTGTGTTATAACATATTGTTTTAGTTTCCATTTTATGTAACTGTTAAATATTTCAAAAATATTATTTAACATATTTATTTATTGGTTTTACATTTCTTTATGCTTCAAAAATTTATTGTATAATTTTCTACGGCCATTATATTCTGTTCCTAAAATCTATGTAAAAGTCCAGCTGGGCGTAAAATCAATCACAACCGTCAAACTTATGGTGGTCAGGTTCGTTCAATACATTTCCTCCATTTATTTATATAATTATTTTATATCCATTAATGTATATAATTATTTTATATCCATTAATGTCTGTATTTCTGATTTCACCGCCCGTGATTTTCCGGTTGTCAGCTTTTAATACAAGATCTACTTGAAAAAAAAACCAACCAGATACATGCAAGACAAAAGGCTATTTCCCAGTGACGTTTGGCAACGATATCGTAGTTGGACATATACACCAATACACATACCTAATCCTAAGTTTGTGTTGTTTGGGTAAACTCTGATTGCGCGGCCTGTAATTACATATATGAAATAAAACAATCATTTTGCATTAAACCACTAATGGTACGTGTGATAGTTTAGTCACCTTAGCACAGATGGCTCTAGTAGTAATAGTTCATAGAGTTGCCTCTAGATGTCTCTGGTATAGGCATACACTTCCTTGAGATTAAAAAGAGTTTCCCGCTTGCAGAGCGGCCACAAAGATTTTGATATTAGTAGATACGAGACTAAGTATATGTCCTTCCTCGTTTCCAATTTAAGGTCTATTCACATCTACCAGCACCACACATTGCAGAACAGTACAGTGTAGGCACTACAACGTTAGTTGCTTACATTATCTATGAGCACACTCACATTACAGCATACGTAAGTGTAATGTATCCGCGCATGGCTGAAATTGTCGGCTAGAATATTTTGACAGTGCTGGTGACCCTTGGTGACGTCTGCGCCTGCGCAGTTAGTTTGAACACATCACCGTTAGCACCGTCACTTGGCGTCAATAGATGCAGATATTGCTAAAACTAAGAAGATGAGCAATGAAAAGTTGATTGATTTGATTTGGTCAGGGAATATAGGTTATAAAATAATAATAAATATGGGAATAGGATTATACAATCCTCAACTAAGTCGTGGCGGATGCTAACGTTCAGTTGACAGCCGTAATCGCGCCTGTGCTGTGCTGCACGGTGTAATGTGAATACTAGCATCTGTGCCATTCCTGCTCTACACTGCGCGGTGCTGGTAGATGTGAATATACCTTTATAAAAAGTATTATCTTTTAAATAAAAGACATTCAAGAGAGTGCTTGCTGTGTGAACCTGAGCTTTATTTGAGATCATTCACACAACAGTATGTTTTTCTAAATGGATCATACATACTTCCACTGACTCCGGGCAGTAGGAACTCTTGAAACATAAAATTTTAAAAGATACTGGTTTTGAGTTGAACTGTTTTAACAGGATGCAGCGCTTTTGACAGGTACGCTGTCTGTAAATATTAATGACGTGTCCGCCATGTTTTGCCAAATGGAGGCTACAAGCAGTAGTTATTCTCGTAACGCATAGAATTTTAAAACTTGTAAATTAACTAGGTTGTATCATGTTTGACAGGTACGCTGTCTATAATTATTGTTGACGTGAACGATAACGCACCGGAGTGGGCTACTGGCAGTCTGGAAACCAAACGCATTGTTCGAGAGCGCTCTGATACTGGTATAATCATTGGTTCCGTTCTGGCAACAGATGAAGATGGGCCCCTATACAATAATGTCAAATATTATCTGAAGTAAGTATTATGAAACTGTTTAACCTTTTCAGACCTGAATGAAAACTGGCAGCAATAAAGCATATTTGATGCTTGCTAACACCTTGTAGAATTATTTGAACAATTTTGTTGTGGTTTTTTAGTTCGATCTGAAGGGGGGTCACTAGGGTTCCCCATAAAATCAAGAACCGACCGTGTCTCTTAATATTCCTTTTGGCCTTTCCAGTAACACTCAGACATTAGTTCCTACCGTTTTAACCGGACATCTCCCATCTTCGCCCAGCATTCCATCGTTAAGTAATGCAAAACGGTAAAAGAGATGTACGATAGCGAGTGTGACTTATATTTATATTATTGTAACCCTTTCCAGTAAAATTCTCCTTTTTATGAGTACATTAGCGAATTGTTTGCTGTGAGGAAATTTTAAAGTGTTAAAATTTTTAAATAATGGTGATCCGACGGGAGGAGAGTAATTTTGTTGTAATTTGATAGATATTATTTAATATCTTAAAAAATGGTAACAGGATTTTTTTTTTAAATGCAGTTCGATCACCGAATAATTTTTCTAGGATTACCTAAATTATAGAGTACCGTAAAGTGAGGTGGCTTTAATCCAGTTTTCTAGGATTATCTAAATTATAGAGTATCTTAAAGTGAGGTGACTTTAATACAGTTTTCTAGGATTACCTATATTATAGAGTACCTTAAAGGGAGGTGACTTTAATCCAGTTTTCTAGGATTACCTAAATTATAGAGTACCTTAAAGTGAGGTGACTTTAATCCAGTTTTCTAGGATTACCTAAATTATAGAGTACCTTAAAGTGAGGTGACTTTAATACAGTTTTCTGGATTACCTAAATTATAGAGTACCTTAAGGTGAGGTGACTTTAACCCAGTTTTCTAGGATTACCTAAATTATAGAGTACCTTAAAGTGAGGTGACTTTAATACAGTTTTCTGGATTACCTAAATTATAGAGTACCTTAAGGTGAGGTGACTTTAACCCAGTTTTCTAGGATTACCTAAATTATAGAGTACCTTAAAGTGAGGTGACTTTAATCCAGTTTTCTAGGATTACCTAAATTATAGAGTACCTTAAGGTGAGGTGACTTTAACCCAGTTTTCTAGGATTACCTAAATTATAGAGTACCTTAAAGTGAGGTGACTTTAATCCAGTTTTCTAGGATTACCTAAATTATAGAGTACCTTAAAGTGAGGTGACTTTAATACAGTTTTCTGGATTACCTAAATTATAGAGTACCTTAAGGTGAGGTGACTTTAACCCAGTTTTCTAGGATTACCTAAATTATAGAGTACCTTAAAGTGAGGTGACTTTAATACAGTTTTCTGGATTACCTAAATTATAGAGTACCTTAAGGTGAGGTGACTTTAACCCAGTTTTCTAGGATTACCTAAATTATAGAGTACCTTAAAGTGAGGTGACTTTAATCCAGTTTTCGCTACAGTCTTATAAAAATTCACAATATAAATAAATAAAAGCCTTTACCTTGGTTTTATATTTTTTGTTTGGAATTAAAGAACGTACAAAGTATTATTTCCAAGATTTTAAATAAATATTAAAAAAATAGGTTATTTAATAATAAAATGTTTTAAAGTGGAGTAAAGTGTCCTTTTTGAGGGGGTATCTTTACACCGTAAAAATATTTATTACTTTTTTTTTTAAATTTGCATGGGCTTAGAATTTATCAAAATATAACCAGAAATATTACACATTTCTGACCGTTCTACGCATGTTTTACAAAAAAATTTAAATAGTTGAATATCCTTAAAAAATGCTGTGAAGGTTTTTCTGTAACTTGTCGATAAGATAAAATTAAAAAAAAGAACAGTGTGGTTTAATTTTTTTATGAACACTACGTAACTTTAATATATTTTTTTTGTAATGCGGATTACAAATCTTTGGTTATGTTTATTTACAAAAACGCAACGATAAAGGATTAAAAATACTTTTCTCCACTGTAAAAATCATATTCGTATTTTAAATATTTTGTAAAACATACAATGGGACGGTCAGAAAAAGTAATATTTCTGATTAGATTTTGATAAATACTAACGGCCGTTTTCTTCAACTTTTCGAATGATCAACTGAGCTGCCGATCAGCCAAGTGTTTTGTTAAGTATTAGCGCTATTTGACTGTCTCCAAACATTTTTCATCTTTGAACTTCCTAAATTGTCTATGAAGTACTCGCCCACTTCTATGGAAAATATAATTGTACCCCCACACGTTCATAGTCAATAAAATGATATCAAAGTAAACACTTTCAATGTTAAATTAACATAGACGAGTTAATTTTCTATTTATTATGAATACATATTATTTGTCTTAAATATTGTAATACAAACACCATAATTTTATATTTAAAAACGCATTTGTTAAAAATAAAGTGTTACCTTGACTATTACCGATGCCGCGAAAACGGAAGTAAACATTGTTGACGTTTGTCTTCTGTGCGATCTTTCAATTTTCAATCAGTCTTAACACGAAATCGACATGAAACATATAAGAAACATTTTTTTGACATTCTAAAACGGTTAAAAAATTCTTTTTCATTTAACATTTCGACGTAATCGACATCTATACCCTGTCGCCGCCTGTGTAGCCCGATATTACCGTCAATTACTTCCGCCCATTTCACTATTTGAATTATGTCAATAATATCTCCATCGTCACTGTCTTCATATACTCTGTCCATACCCGCTATTGGTATTACATTAAAAATATCTTCATTTTCGCTCTCCATGTTCAAAACTGTCAATACAATAGGTACAGAAAATAATCGCGAAACGAATGACGTTTGAGACCATAGATATCTATGACATTTGACGTTTACGCTGTCATTTGATACTCTGTTGACACTTTTTATAACTAGTCTTTCACTGAGGAGAACTCTAATCCACAGAATTCGATAACTTAAGATGATCCTACGTTTGACTGAGATTTCGTTGGGAAATGCGAATTTGTGCATTTGAACAGTGCTGAGGGAAAATTCCGGCTCAGCCGTTGCTCAGTAAGGTTGGGAAGAACGGCCGTTTACCTATGTATTTGAAAATGTTTGATATTTTTCTATTTTAAAACATTATCATCGAGGAGAACTCTATCATTATTTTGAATTCGATAACTTAAGATGATCCTGCGTTTGACTGAGATTTCGTTGGGAAATGCGAATTTGTGCATTTGAACAGTGCTGAGGGAAAATTCCGGCTCAGCCGTTGCTCAGTAAGGTTGGGAAGAACGGCCGTAAGCCTATGTAAATTTATAAAATGTTTGATATTTTTCTATTTAAAAACATTATGTAATAATACTATCATTATTTTGAATTAATAAATAATAACTCTCCGACGTCCCTCTCGCCCATATGTGTTTCAATTCCTATAAAGCGTGATGATTTTTTGTATAAAAACGTTTCATCACTTTGAAATTTCAACCGACTCTGTTATGTGGACAATTTAAAATATATTCTTGGTTAAATGGGTACACTATAAATCTCTCTTATTTATAAGCCATGTAAAATGCATATTAAATTACAAATGTTTTTTTCTTAAGATCCCGTTATAACTAATTTCTCGAGTGGTGTAAACTCACCTCTGCTGAAGTAAAGCGACTTCAGTTTACGGATTGTGATGTAAAAATAATCCAGATTAATAAGCTTTATGACTGAGGTATTTGGCAATATTTCAGAGAAGGAGAAAACACCCCTTCAGGTTTGGTGGCAATTGATGAGAAGACAGGACAGCTAACAGTGGATACAAGCAAAGAGATCACGTGTGACTACCCGGACCCGAGAGATCAACTATTTTACGACATAACAGCTTCAGATTGCGCTGATTATGACGATGAAGAAGAAAGATGCTTCAGAACTCCAGGAAAGGTATAACCCGTGTACAACCAAATGGAAATATGACAATACCTCCAGCTCCTGACATTTCCCATACATGATGGCAACATGCAACACTAGCGCCTCTAGTGGTCCACATTGGCACTATTGGATTTTTCCATACATTTTAATAGAAGCTTATGACTGTTAGTACAAACCGAATAGCCTCTTTAATATATTTTAATTTATGAGCAAAAAAGGAATAAAATCATATTACCTATATTTGTTTTATAAATTTTCGACATCTCGGGCTGCTAGAGGGCGCTAGTATAGCATGTTGCCATTAAATATCGGGAGCTGGAGGTATTGTCTTTCAGGGTATTGGACAACTTATCAACGAATTTCAATTTGTATCACATTTAGGGTTCAATTCCTGCAGGGGTAGACAGAGAGGATGGACCACCAAATAACTCGATATTGGCACACACTCCTTGCAGCATTCACATTCATACAACTCATACATACCCCTCCGTTGTTCTGACATGACATGGCCCCACTCAAGTATTTGGTTTACTTGATCGTGCCATGTCTTGCTCGGGCATCCCGACTTCTTCTACCATTCATATTCGCGTCATATTTTATCCTTATACTCCTTTCTCCGTTCATCCTCTCTACATAATCAAACCATCTAAACATCCCTTTCTTAATCTTACTCATAGTTTTACCACACATACGCCTCAAGGATGTCATTTCTACAACATTCAGTCTACTCTGCTAGTTCCATGTCTTACTGCCATACATCAGGGCTGGTATTAGTAATCCATCGCGTACTTCTAACTTCGCTTTTTTGGACAAATTTTTGTTAGCGCTAACCGCGTTCAGTCCTCCAATAATGGAGCATTCACATTAACATAACTAATTACTTCTATAGTATTAACTCTTTTGGTTTTAGTCATTTTTCAGTTTATGAATGATTTTAAATTGATAATTTTGCCATACCGTTGAAAACGTTGCGCAAGGTTGCATTAGCAAAAGTAAGACAGACTTGTTATAAGAGTGAATTTAATTATTTTTGTTAAATATTTCAGATTGAAATTGACATAATTGACGTGAACAACCAATACCCAATAATAAAAGATGGCGAATTTCATTTTTGAAATTCCGGAAGATTCTGTAACTGGAACTGTTATTACAGATATAATTGCCTTTGATTTGGACAGGGATGGTAAATATTATGTTTTTTCTTTTATTTACTAAATTATAACCTTTTAACATGATTTATAGAATTAATTTATTTTGTTAATGTGTTTAATTTGTAAAATTCCATTTAATTAATTGTACATTTACATTGAAAATGTTCAAATGTCACAAAAACTCCTGCACTCTCCCGTTATCATATATACATCAGGAACCGGTTATTTGACAGTCAGTAACTAATAATAATAAAAACAATGATGATGATGATGATGATGATGTAAGTCTTACATCATTGTACAAGCAACATTTTTTACAATGATGTAATAGGAGTTTTTCAAATATTATCATAAAGGTTATTCGTAAACCGGGAATGTTTCGAGAAATCTTAAAAAAAATAAATTAAAATTGGTGGAAACGAAAGTGCTCCCAGTCTCCACCTGCGTTTCTCGATCTTCTCTCCAAAGCGTCCACCGATACGCCAGAACGAAGTGTTGTTTTGATTTGGCTAAAAAAAGTCACCACATTTCGGCGTGTAAAGGTATTTCTCAGAGATCGGTGCGATGTGTGGCCTGATGCGTGATACGTCATACGGTTTAAAAGTTTTGATCATAGATAAGATAGACATCTATCTCTATGGCCATTTAGAAATTGTATCATAATTACCCAGAAGATTATTAATTACTTACGTATGAACAGTGTAAATTTAGATACTTTACTTGATCTTGTTTCGTTAAAAAATGAAGTAATACTGATTTTTAAGTTTATATTCTTTGCTTTTGATTTTCCATAAGCGGTCGGTAAAAAGCCATAAACAAAAAAAAACAAATGTGCGGCTCGCGCTCAAATGCTTACGTGTAAAGGCATAGCACGCCGATCGCTGAGAAAAACCTTCGCATCGGACTGACGGGAGATCTGGGCATTCGGACTGCATGTCACTGCCTTTACACGTACGTTTCGGCAGACGTATTGGAACGAAGTGTGGTGTGATCTTGAGTCCAAAGTGAACCTTTACTTCTTGAGATGAATTCCATTTATCGTTAACCCAATAATATATTGAAATAATTTTGTTTTATTTCAGAGCCATTTAGAACAATAAATTATGCAATCAACTATGCCATTCAGCCAGAGCTGCGAAAGTATTTCACTGTGGATTCAGATACGGGAAAAATGATTGTCACTTTGGAAGCTGGGGAGGAACTGGACAGGGATACGGGAGAATACATATACTACATATACACCATACTAACTGATAATTATTTGATGGAAGGGGGTAAGTAACTCAAAGCATATAATTTTTATACATATCCATTTTATCTGGAACCAATTTTATAATAAATAATATAAATAGTTGATGAAGATAATATCAATTGGACGAATAAATAGAAAATAAAAAGGTAACGGTCGTGACTGGGATTCAAACCCAGATCCTCTAGTCTTAATGGGACAATGTCGATTGAGCTATCGAGACCTAGTTACATTAGGTCATTTTTATCAATCTCTTTAAGAATTACTAACATTATCATAAATCACTTCCCACATTTTATGGTTGCCATCTTTTGGTGTGACTGCAAAGCTTCAATAATTTAATCCTAATAAATTTAATAATATGAATAGTTTTATTATAAATCTGTGATGATTAAAGATGTCGCATCAACCAGTGAAATAGAAAACATAGTTATCAAGATAACAAACAAAAGAGAATAAAATATATGATAAGAATGAAACATTATAACAAAATGAGAAAAAAGTCCAAAAGCAAAAGAAAAAAAACAATATACATCATACAAATAAGTCAAATATGTAAATAATTCCTATATACCTATTTGTATTGAAAGTAGAAAAAAAAATCATGATGGGTAGGGAGTTTGTATTTAACCTTGCGATTTTAGTTTTTTCAAGACATGTACATTTATTGAATTGAGAATAAATTAAAAATATTACTATCGGTGAATTTGCTATTGTATTTGGTATTGACATACGCATATTCATTAGCAGTAATCAATCGATTCAGTCTGATTCTTGTGAATTTATTCATTAAAGTCATTCCATAAATTAAAAAAAAAGGATTTTATTGCATTACACAATGTTGGAAAAAGTATATAAAAGTATCACGAAAATAACAACCTCGCTTACTATATGGCCAATATCACTGACTCGCATGAAGCACCGTTCGCTGAACAATTTGCTCGGTGGATGTTACCCGCCAGCACATCCCTTCCTGATTGTCACAGGGAGACTTAATGGTACCGGACTCCTATAATTTGTACAACAAACACTCTGTATTTGTGGCTTACTCGGTGTATGCCACTGGAAGGTTGTGCATTGATTATAATAATGCATAGGTATCACATGTGCTCTTGTAGTATTATCACGCGTTGTGAAAGTGATATTTGTTGGGAAATATGGGCATCCTTTGTAGTGTAAGTGACTCCAGATAGTCCTCGACTGTTGTTATACGCCTTCATGTATTGGTGTATCAGCGGCGGATGTTTCTTGTTGAACGCTTGAGTAACGTGGATGACCATTTTGATGGAAATAGCTATTACTTCTGGATGACATAACACATAACACTGCATCCACATTGCCACGATAATTAAATTCGGTAGAAGAGAGTTGAAAAATAAAATTCGGCAGATTGGTGACCAAAAATCGATAGATAAATAATTCTGATGATTATATATTTTTTTAATATGTGTTTTCAATTTTTACCATCCCCCCACCCCAGTAATCGATAGAGGTTGCGCGTTTTGTTTGTACTTCTAGATTCTAGCAAAGAAATATAGATTCTAAGATGGCATCACTGGAAGTCACTATAATGTTATTATCATTATTCCTTACCATCGACAAAGTATAACATAGATGCACTCTACCGATTACTTCGGATATTCTCGTCTGACTACCGAAAATGACGCGACGACTTAGTCGCGCTGGAACTAAAGACGATCGGATTCACTGCGGTCACTGAGAAATTAATTAGGAACTTGCAACTAGTGTCATGCAGTGACTTGACTAACTTGTACCCTGTGGACCTAGTACGGGACAGACTCAATATTGACGGACCAAAGACTACACCTTCACAACTGAATTCTTAATTCTTTGAATTTGGGAATACAGACTGCGATAGAGAATACGGATGAACTCGGCATTACTGATGGGTTTGCGCGCTGGGGAATATTTGGGCTGCGGACGAATGATAGCTTACGAATTTTTGTGGATTACGGCGTATATATATATAATGGTGTTACACACTTGGTTCAAATAAGACTTAATTGTGTTTCTCTGCAATAAACAAAAGACTTTTATTCATAATAGGTATTTACAATTTTAAGAATAACAAAATAAGAAATTTAAGATGATCAAAATATTCACTCACCTGCAATAAACAAAAGAAACAACATTTAAAGCCTCTATTTCAGGTGTTTTTATCTCCTTAAAAATTATAAAGCTACAATAATAAAATTTCGCTCTCGTTAAACGTCACGGCCGTTTAGTGAGTAGTGACATCTAGCGGGCTACCAACTAACCTGTCGGTAACGCGGAAATTACAGAATTAAGAATGTGCTAACATTAAGTAATGTGGTTTTCTTTACATATATATGTATACTGTACGTTAGATGGAGTCCTGCACAATACGACAATATCTCCGGCAACTTGGCGGCATTGCTCATAGTGGCATTTTAGAAATATGGATTCAGGCCTAAGGAATCAAGATTTAATTCGTTGTCAAATTGAGAATTAGATCGAGCAAGTCATGAGACTGAATTTATTCACTTGATTAATTTTGCCCATGTCTAACATGGTGCATGTTGTGGTGAAAAACCAACTTTTTGATCGTGGGTGCAAATATAAATTAGAATTTAAAATATGGAAATCGATAGAACAATGTTATTTAGGAGAGCAGTATTTTCGATATTTAGGGATTTATACCTTAGACCTTTGATTGAATCATAAAAAATAGAATTAGTAATACTCCATATAAGAATTTGGTCGCTAATGCGGGCCGTTAAGTTCATAATATAAACTCAATATCGAAGGTTGGGTTCGTTTACTAGATTAGTCAGGCAGTCAATTTTACATTTTCATAAAAACGTATTTCAGATGGCTCAAGAAACACAAACCAAACCATGATAACCGTTATTCTGTTGGACGTTAATGACAATGCACCCATTTTCCCCGATAACCTCTCCTGGACCGTATCAGAAAATACAGAGAAGGTAAGGGTTCTTATTCACTTCTAGAAATTTTCTCTGTGAATATTTCAAATACTGTAGAAATATGGTAATACACGCAGCTCCTGACATTTACCATACATAGAGATAGCAACATGCTACATCAGCGTCCCTAGTGGTGCGAGTTGGCGGAATTGGATTTTTCCGTACATTTTAATAGATTTTCTGTGAAATATGTTTTTGAAAGAAATTGAAAATTCAAAAAATAAAAATTAGGTGATAAATATTAAGTCATTCTATGTAGGTCACCTAATATTTATTTTTTTAATTTTCGATTTCTATAATTTATTGAGAATATATTTCACAGAAAATCTTGCAATCAAATGTCAGAACCTGGAGGTATTGTCATTTTAGAGTATTTGATAATATGTACCTAATTATGTTTTGTCATTTCAGTATGTAATTTTGACAAAAAATATAATTCCGTTTAGCACATTTTTGTCATTGTGTATATCCAGATCTTCAACTATTCTGGTTTCTTGTTATGCACGTAATTTATATTATTCCCTTTAAGTAATCGATCTGTCACAACAACCGTTTTACTGTATTTAAAAAAAAACGAAATAATATTCTTTGCAATATTGATTTGTCAGTTTGCTTAAAACTGCATATGTATTTATTATTTTCTTATATTATTGTTTAGTTAAAATTTAATTTGAAATTTCTTTGTTAAGTTTTTAGGTGCCAATGTAAGTAATGTGATTACAAAATATTCTTATATTTTCACCATTTGAAAATAAACATGCGCATATTTTTATTTCAGGATGTCCAATTACAACCCGAAGTCGTAGCTCACGATAATGACGTACCAGACACAGATAATTCCCGGGTGCGCTATGAAGTTTTGTCATTGAAAGCGACCTCAAATCAAAATCCTGTGATTCTCCCGGAAGACTTAATAATAAACATTCTTAGTCCAGACAATAAAACAGGCATTTTGGTCACTAAATATCCACTGAAGTATTATTGGGGAACTTATGCAATTGAACTTTTCGTAAGTGAAATCATTTTTATTAAAATTCGTTC
Source organism: Halesus radiatus (assembly GCA_022606495.2). Taxonomy (NCBI): domain Eukaryota; kingdom Metazoa; phylum Arthropoda; class Insecta; order Trichoptera; family Limnephilidae; genus Halesus; species Halesus radiatus. Next base: position 21,444 of record JAHDVE020006427.1, on the reverse strand, counting down.
CTAAAAATAAACATCTCATTTACAAGTAAGCCTAAAATTAATATTACTAACATACATAAGCCCAATCTGGATACACGCTTCCAAATCCCACTTAAAAAGATTACAAATATTTGAAAATAAAGCTATCTGGTTAGCCCTAGGGGCCCTAAAACGGAAGAAGGCTTTTCCAATTACATTGGGATTTGAAATATCTTATAGAAATATGTATTGTAAGTTCTTCTATGTGGACATAGAAAATGCATCCATAAATATCATACAAATCCTCTCAAATTCCCACATTTTTGTATGTAATATTTTATTAAAACAAAAACAAAAATTCTTAAAACAATAACAATTCACCATTTTATAAGAGCAGGTGGCTCAATTGGCCTGTTTATTTGTACACCAAATGATCAAAAAGTCAGGGAAATCTTTATATTAAAAAAAAAACGCCTTTACTCGATAATCATCAGTAATAATGAAATATGTACTTATATAATACTATACATACTTATATCTTCAAACCCAATAGAAATTCAAAATCTCAACTAAGCTCATTTTCATATCTAGAATCAGAAATTATATAATTTGTTAACGATCAGCACCCAAAAATACATACTTACCCAGAAATACTATAAATGATTTATCTGTAAATTCTGTTCAGGTAATTAGGAAAAATGTATAAGGTTTTAAAATACAATAATCCTCAAACTGTAATCTTTTAAATTCTGTATGAAATACATACTGGAATTTTAGGTAAAACGTTCAAATTTGCTTTCATGGTTCAAACTGCACCTATTTTCGGACATTTTGGGATGTATTTCATAGGGTTATTGAATTTTGAAACCTTATGCATTTTCCTAACTAGCCGTATAGAATTTACAGATAAATTATTTGTGATATTAACTATTCACATTTTAGGTGTTATTAGGAGAATTTAATGTAATGGTGGGGTAGATCAAATACCCCACATGGTTACCGAAAGGTTAATGAGTTTGTATTTAATTTCTTATTTGACTGTTTCTATAACGTAACCTCTAATATTATACTTATATCTTTAAACCCAAAAGAAATTCAAATTTTCAACCAAGTTTAATTCTATCTCCAGAATCATAAAATTTGTTAAATCATGTAAATTAGAAAATATTTGGAAGTGTTTACCTAAATTCATACCTATTGCAATGTTTTTTAATAAAGAAAAATGGCTTTAAAAAATATATATTATTGTCGTAGTTTAAAAATGGACGAGCCTCGATAATAAATATTAATGAGAAAATCCTAACCAGTGGCAATTTTCTCTAAAGAGCGTTTATGCAGCGAACTCCCATAAAATTATAAGAAAACAAAACAAACTTGTTTATAATTTTACCAAACTTTAAACAGCCCTCCATTCAAATTCCGTCATAAAAATCCACCCATTCGCCAATGCTGCCCAAGAAATGAAATGAATCACATACGGGCGTTATGAATCCCACACGTATAGGGCTTTCTATGTAAGAAACAGTTTGTACAAAACATACTTCAGCGCTGTAGTGGGAGACGTGTGAACCTTGAGAATCTACAAGCAGCCCGGGTGCACAGCAACTGTGGGATTTATGAATCCCAAATTTGTACGTAATATTTGTACATATTGGTAGTATTTGGAAGAATAATAAGAATTTTTTTCTGTGATTATCATTTTTTTAAGTTGTTGTTAAAAATAAGTTAATAACTGTAGATGTTACATTTTTGTTGCTGTATTTCTAGAATTTGCTAGCTTTGACAAGCATATATATAAAAAAAAAATTTTTTTTTACATAAATCGTGTTTTTCGCATAATTTTTTAAAAATTTTATCTCGTTGCTAGGTTGTGATAAAATTCCTTCAGAGCTGGGAAAAAAAATAAATTCAATATGTATATGGAAAAGACCAATATAGGCTTTTCTGAAATATATAGCGGATTTTCAGGCTGGAAAAAACATGCATTATACTCATTAGAGGCAATATTTTCTAGTTTCAGTGACATTCTGGGGAAATTCCAGTATTTTTTTATTCAACCGAGGAGAATTTAGGATGAGTTAGATAGACCCTGAACCGCCACTATTCCTAACCTATTACATTAGCCCATTTAGACCGAAGGTTTTTTTTTGCGATTTTTTCCTGAAATTCATATTTGTTACATGAAATGGTGTAAAACAAAATATATTTTGAAGTAACTTTTTTTTATTGTTTCTCGTTTTTGAGATATAAGGTGTTCCGAAATCGGATCACTAGGCACATGGACTACATTTTTATGACATTAGAAGAATATACTGTTTTTTCATAATTATTTGGTGACTACTACTAGATACTATAAAAATGATTATTATTATTAGCATTATTATTACTACTACAAAAATTACTATTACAAAAAAATGACTATATGTGATTGCACATTTGACATGTAAGGTAACATTACATTTTTCACATTTAAATGTTGTGTTTTTATGGCATTGACGGCAACGTGTTGCTTATTTTGGTTTACTATATTATGATTCAGACTTCATATTGATTGACATTCATCTTGAATCGATGTTGTAGGTCTCCAGATAATTAAACGCTATACGGCGACGAAACTCCAGAAGATCTAATGGTTTTTCTTGGAATGTTTTGTGTAATTGCCAAGCATTTTGTAAAATTAATTCGAAACAGAAGAACAGGGGCTCAAATAACATTTCTTTCCCCGTATTGAAGCTCGTTACTTAGCAATATTTTCATCAGCTCTGTCGACACCTCCCATATATTGGTTATATAATTTTATCACGTATGGCTGTTGAACCTGTATTTTCTTTTTGAGAATAACGATTTACTAGACCAATAGGATTAATTCCAGCTCCTGAAGAGGCAACAGTGACAATACTAATGTCATGCCACTTACAGACAATATTTCCCTGATTATCGCTTTTGAAGTCAAATGGTCCTCTTTCTTTTTTCTTCATAATTTCGTCTGAGTGAATCGGAGGCTTGTCAATTCGATCTTTTCTCACGGTCCCTGTCGCCTGATGGCCCATTGTAGTGAGGTTATCGAGTAAAGAAATACTTGTAAAAAAATTATCAAATAATAATCTCCAGGATGCTCTTTTGTGAGTGCCTCAACAAATTGAAGCACCGCCGATGAACCGACGCCATATTCTTCATATTGGGTATTTAGATTTTTACCCTGATATGGTTGGAACCAACAGATGTACCCTAATCGTGTTGCTCCACACCAAAACTTGAAACCAAATCGGATAGGTTTGCCTCTAATAAATTGCTTACACCCGTGACAACCAAAGTAGGGAACCATTGACTCGTCAAAACTGAACTTTGTCTCGTTTGGCGTAAATTTTAATCATCTCTCATTTAGTTCAGTTATAAGGGGTCGTAATTTGGCAAATTTGTCCGTCTGCTCTAAATTTTCGTTATCAGCGACATGTAAATTAATAAAAATCAACGTAAATCGATCATGCTTCATGGCACCACTGACCATTGTATTATGGGTATCAGCCCTTTGCTCCCAGTACATTCGTCGTCTCGGTAGTAGGACGTAGCCACTCAAGAAAATTATTCCTAAAAAGCAATTTAGCTCTGAGTGACTCAAGCCAAGATTTATTCCTTTTCTAGAAGCATACAAGTTCGTGTACGTCACAATCATTTCCACTACTTTTTCGTCCAAAAAAATTTTTTTAAATTCTGTGGGAGTTTTTGCTGTTATCTGTTGAGGTTGTGTAACTCTTCCTTTTGGAGATCGTGGGTCCAAATAAGTGTTTTTCCATTGGCGTGCAACTTTAGTGAGTTTTATTTTCTTTGTTCGAGGAAGTTCTTGCTTAGTAGAAGCAGGGGTAATTTCATTATCCAAGTCGAAATTAGAATCACCATCATGGACTAAATGTGCAGGTGCTCGGAGTAAACAACCTGGTAGATTATTTATCGTTCCACCCCCTTCGTCTCCAAAATCTTCGTCCAAAATTGGCGCTGTTGCGTTTTCAGGCGGTTTAATGATTATGGCCCTTGCTCTAATATTATTTTCTATTTCTAGGATTTCCACAATTTCATTTAACGATAAGCCCTTCGACATCTTGGGAAAGGCCTGTTTTAACTAAAAATAAATAGAAAATATTAGAGCTCTTTGACATATGAATGTTTTAAATTAAGTAGTTTACTATATTTATTATTTTATTTGATATTATATATAAGTTATGTTTTGTTAAATAAAATAAACTTGCAACTAAAATAAATAAATAAAAGTCAATCTAAACTTTGTTCACTATCGCGCTACATTGAATGTGATATGTATGTGCCTGTGTATGTGTTTTAAAATCAGAACACCCGACTTTATAAACCCATAATAACGACAATATCAATAATTTCTGTATATTGTGACTAAAACACGGTAGCGTATATAAAGTAGATTAGTAATAGCAAAAATTGTATTCATAGGACCAAAAAAGCAAAAGTAATAATTACCTAAGTTGAAAAAAACGTTGTTGAAATCGTCCAATATTATTCGTCAATGTTTTTAAATATATCATGACGTCGTTATGGGTCTATGCATGTTCAAATACTAACCGCAAGCAAGCGACACTAACACTATCACCCACTTGATACTTCTAATGTCATCTGTTGTTGATATTAAAAGTAAAAAAAAAAAAAAACCGCAACGAGTGTAGTGTTACGAAATCGGATCACAGGCTTAAATGGGTTAAGAGGACAGAGATGAGCAGTGATATTTTCCTATGAATTCCTCTCTTTATTTGAAAACATTTTTATTTAAATTTATATTTGAATGTTTCTCCATAGGCATACGATTTAGGAGTTCCTCAACAGAATTCAACAAAATCATTTGAGCTGAAGATTACCCCATACAACTTTGAAAAACCGACATTCGTCTTCCCTAAAGAAGGTGGTATATACCGACTCAAGCGGGTAAGTAGTACGCTGTTCCTGCATTGAAATTAATATTATTGTACCAATAGCGATATGTTATCTGCCATACGTTCATACTGTGCAAAAAACATAGGCGCAATCTCTGAAAAGGATATCCCATAACATGGAATAATCATGTCTTATATTATACTGGCAACATTGGTGTGCACTGAAGTCACGGAATTTTTTTACAAATTGCATAATAGTAGCTGAGCGTAGAGCCTGTTTTTCTATGAGTATTTTCGTGTGTTTGGGGCCTTATTCGCTACGTTGCGCAGCCAATAACCAATCAGGAGTTCAGTTCCCAGCATTCAAAATACAGTATAACCCCGTATTTATGTGCCTGGAATTCACGTTTTCCCGCCAATTGCGTGTATTTTTTCAGTCCCATGGTATTTCAGTACATTTAATACCCGCATTTACATTTTTCTTTCGTCCGAAATATTCAAAATATGCGAGTTACGCGCGCTTGACAATGATTGAGTCGTGACATTCGAACGGCGTAAGGTGATTGGAGGGAAAACTCTGTGTCTTTAGAACGGCGTACGCTGTTTGGTGGGCGAATTCCGTATCTTTAGAACGACGCACAGTGATTGGTCGGCGAGCGACATATTTCATATTGCTTTCAGTTTGATTATTATTCATTTTTACATCCTCATTTTTTCAAACACATAATATCTAACCAAAGGAAAGCTTTGTCAGTGCAAGATAAAAGGAACATTCTCGAAAAAGTGAATAAACGCATTGGCTCACGCGTTTTGCTGGCCCGAAATTTAGGAATACCCATTACTACTCTGGCCACAATCATCAAAAACCGTGAATCTATTGAAAAAAGTGTTATTCAATGTGGACCCGGGGTGAAAAAACGTATGTACATCAAAGCGCCGAAGTACAAAAAAATGGAGGAGATTTTAAAAGAATGGTTCGTCAGTGCGCGGGGCAGTAATATTCCCGTCGGCGGTACAATCATTTGTGATATGGCGCTGCGCATCGCGAATCGACTAAATATTGAAGGATTTACTGCATCAAATGGATGAATAGATCGTTTTAATAACAGGCACAATGTGGTCTACAGATCAATTTGTGGAAAATCGCAAAGTGTTGATTTGGAGATTGCTGAAAATTGGAAGCAGACAGATGTGCCTACATTAATTGCAGACTACGGTCCCAGAGATATTTTCAATGCCGATGAGACTGGGCTGTTATTCAACGTTCTACCTTGTAAGACTTTCAGCTTTAAGGGTGAAGCCTGTCATGGAGAAAAATTAAGCAAGGTTCGTCTCACTGTTCACTTGATTACAAATTCAGATGGTAGTGAGAAGCTTCCCCCGTTAGTGATTGGGAAGTCTGCAAAACCCCGCTGCTTCAAAAATGTCAGGACATTGCTGACAAAATATGCAGCCAATAAAAAATCCCGGATGACATCAATCTTATTTGAAAAGCAGCTTACTGCATTAGACGATTTGATGGGAGTAAAACATCGAAAAATATTGCTATTCCTCGATAGGTGCCCAGCTCACCTCACAAACTTGACTTTGAGGAACATTCAGTTGGCATTTTTTCATCCTAACTGTACAAGTGAACTGCAACCCTTGGATTTAGGGATAATTCGGGCATTCAAGCACTACTATAGAAGAATCATGCTACAGATGTTATTGTGTCAGTTAGAATGAGGTGAGGACCCCAATAAATTTAAGATGTCCATTTTAGATGCAATGCATTATACCGTTAAAGCATGGGGTGAAATAACCGACTCTACCATCAAGAATTGTTTCCGGAAAGCTGGGATATACAAGGAGCAGGATGAAGACGTACCCAGTACCCAAGAAAATATCCAGTGTGATGTTATAGAAGGCTGGGAAAGGATTTCAGACCAACCCCTGGAGGATTATGTAAACCTTGACTCCAATGTTATGACATCAGACTTGGTGGAAGTTGAAGACATTGTTGACAGTCATTTAACACCAGCAGACTTTTATGCTGAAGAACTGTCCGATGAAGAAGAGGTTGATATTCCAACAAAGAAGCAATGAGGTTCACCGAGGGTTTAAAAACCTACTTTACAAGCATTGGTGATATTCAAGATGACACTTTTAAATATTTATATAGTCTTGAAAGAGAATTACATAACAAAAAAAAAAAATGCAACAAACTAACATTCATGATTTTTTTAATAAAAAATAAAATAAAATTTTAAATTGAATGTTGTTTTTTAATAAAACGTTATTTTTTCAGAAACATAAAATTTAAATGTTTTTGTTTTTTTTTAATTTCCCCCTCTTTTATGTATTCCCTCCAATTTCGTTTTTTATTAAGTCCCTTGAAAAACGTAAAATAGGGGTTATACTGTAGTTCAAATAGCACGGTTAGAGATGATCAACATTCCTGTCCCTATTAAATTGTCCCGGTGACTTTTTCCCGGTCACTGGATCGCAAGATATTATTTTTCAGAGAGATCAAAAGGTTGTTTTTTTAATCATGCGTAACTTATGTATTATAAACAAAAATATCATAAATGTAATCTTAAGTCTCCGTATATCAGGAATTGGTTCATAAAGTTGCTAAATTTTAAATAGGTAACCGGAGTCGCGGTGACAGTGACAGACCTCCGTTTTAGATATCAGCCATCTCTAGTCTCTAGCAAGATTGGCGTGCTGTCATCATTTTTTTGATAGGAAGTCACTTTGTCAGAGATAATTTGATTTGAACACAAATAATTTTATTTTAGCACCAATATATTGAATACATAAACCAACCGGTTTCGGTTCATTCTGAACCTTCTTCAGGGTTTTATAAATAAAATACTTGTACATATACAAAGTAAAGTTGTGCTTACAGTAAGTTATTATATGAAAAGTTTTTTCAACTTTTTTTTGTGGTTTTGTGTTATTACAAAGTCCCAGCGGCCTCACTATCGCAAGGTAGGTTTTCTGAAATTCTATTGTCGATTTTTAGCGTTAATTGCTTTGATAAACCAAGTTATCCTTGACAATTTATTTCCAAAAAATAATATTATAACATAATGATGACACTGTAAGGTGTAGCAACTGTGGTTCAGCAGTAGAATACCAGCGGGCGACCCGGGTTCAATTCCCGCCCAATGCACTGTTTTTTATCATATTTAAAAAAATAAATTATTTACCTTTTTTTCTTGAACGTGTAGGCGTTAAACTGATTTTTTTTTAAACTTGGGGGAGGGTGCGCAATTAGTACTTACTGCACAGGGTGCGAGATATCGTGGAACCGGCCCTGTGTATCAGAGGTTCCATGGCAAAACAGAACACTAACCTATTATTTGTACTGTTTTGTCCGGTTACCTGTACCAGTTTAAATGGTGTTTTGAAATAACCAGTTAAGCAAAAAATGAAGTTTTGTGTAAAACTTTATACAGTTTTTTTTTTCTGTTGAATCATTATTTTATTCGTTGGCTGATGGTAAAATGATATTGGTTCCGCTATTGGCTGCCAACGAATTCATATTTGTTTGATATACATGACATTTTTACGGGTCACTTTCTAAAATTTGTTTTTACTTACGAGCATTTTTGTTTATCCTAACCGGCCGATCGCAGAGCACAATTTGGCCGATTCGAATAATTACTATTGTCAATTTTGAAAATAATTATTTTTTTCCATTCGGTACTTATCTGCTAATCTTTTAAAAACTTAAAAAGGGTACAGCAATGTGAAAATTCTAGCAAAGTAGCTCCCAACCTCAAAAAGATTGGGAACCCTTGCTTTATGAGTATGGTATTTCAGAAATCCAGGTCCAAAATTTATGTTAATTTTAAAATTAATATTGTTGCGTAGAACATTCATACATTCATTTCTCTGTGTTTCTGAAACAGGAAAACGCATATCCCGGTTACCTGATGGACGTTATCACCGGGAAATTCGAAGACATAAAGGCCCTTGACCCGGATGGCTTGGAGGGAGGAATTGTTACGTTTGAAGTTGTTGATAAAGGTAGCCTTTTCTAATAAGAAGTAACACAAGCCGAGATCGTAACCTTCGATATGCCAAGATGCAAAATAAAACTTTTGCTACCATGAGGGGTTACTGAGATACCCCATGTATATTATCATTATATGGCTATGTTTGTAGGTTATGTAGGAATACAAAAAAATATCAACACAATTCACTATTTAAGTTGACGCACGGAGGATAGTAATTTCAGAGATTTTTGTGACCCCTGTTGGCAACGGAAAGGTTAAGTAATAAATATATTTTTTTTTTATTTAAGTAGGCAAGAGTCCCAACTCTCCGCAACAAGTGTGATTCTAAAACCTTCAATTTAGGGATATTGTGATGCTGAAGAGAATTGAGAGGGGAAGGAAAGGAAGAGAATAATAATAATAATAATAATTGGATGATTTGTATAACGCCGTTTATGTGAAAAATCACCTAAGGGCGCTGTACAAATATTACTTTTAAGGTTGGAAAGTAACTGGTTATTCGAATTTGGAGAGAAGGTACAAAAAGTCCATTTATTTTCAGATAGCGCCGCTGAGTTCTTCATAATTGATACCCAAGTTGATAACACTGGGAGGTTGACACTAAGGAAGAATTTAGGCACCAAAACAGAGTTCGAGGTAAACTATTTTTATGTATTTTTTTATTTGAGGATTGGTTTTACATCTGTCACACTCAATCCATATCGTCGCAGGAAAGCAATACTGCTGTAACCACCATTACCCACGAAAATATTTTGTATACACCATTCCACAGGGGTTTTTTTTTCTGCATCAATCTATCTGGGTGCAGTGACTTTACAATGAAAAATAAGATCTCTACGAAGTTGAAAAAACTCTTCATTTTGTATTTACGTTTTTTAATTGATATAATAAGCCTCAAAATCTTGCATTTTTTTTACGTGGCCTTGGCTGAATATTGCTTTCCTGCGACGATATGTTTAAATACTATATTCGGCTGTGCAAAATTAAAACCTAATTAATTTTCTCCATGTGTAATTCTGTCCTTGTGTAATTCTGGCAGTGTAACATTGGTATGTCTGTTATTTCGTCAAATAAACCCTGAAATGGCACCACATCATGATAAAATTAAGTTCTATAGTAAGTAATTTACACATTATTATTTTTAGCATAAAAGATAATGTTTTTTCCCCGGCAAGCAGCGCTTTTAATGCTTTATTGGCTCGACCGCTCCCGACAGAAACTATCCTAACCTGACCATCTTTATTACCAGGGGTGTTAGGTGAAGTTTGCCGGTTTTACTCATAGATGTCGCTAGAGATATGTATACATTTCTATGATTTGGCATCTATGTCATATTTTTCTATGGACATTAACCTTCAAAAATACACAAGTTACATTCTACCAAAATAGTGTCAAAGTTGGTTACCTCAGTGAATATGTCGAGTTTCGTTCCAAGTAAATCGCATTTGCGGCATTCGTTGCTTTTCTTATTTCATCAAAAGAAAAAGCAGTTGAAGCTCATCGGTTGCTGGTAGAAACTTATGGTGAACATGCTCCAGTGATTAGAACATGTGAGACATGGTTTCGTCAATTTAAAAGTGGAGATTTCGATTTAACAGACAATGAACATCCCGGTGCAACGAAAAAGTTCGAAGACGAGGAATTGCCGGCGTTATTGGATGAAGACCCAACCCAATCGCAACAACAATTGGCCCAAACACTTAATGTGACCTGAGGAGCAATTTGCCAACGTTTAAAAGCCATGGGAAAGATCCAAAAGTATGGAAAATGAACGAGAGACAAATCGAAAAAACCGCCAAACCGCCTCATACAGCTTAAGTAGTGAAGAACACTCAAAGCATTGAATTGGGAAATATTATCGCACCCGCCGTACTCTTCAGACCTTGCCCCGTCCGACTATCACCTTTTCGCATCGATGGGACACTCACTCGCAGAGCAGCGCTTCGCCAATTTTGAAAAAGTCGAAAAATGGCTCGTCGAATGGTTTGCCTCGAAAGAGAAATTTTTTTTTGGAATGGTATCCATGATTTGCCTCAAATGTGGGCAAAATGTATAGAATCCGATGGTCAATACTTTGAATAAAATTTTGAGATTCCCTTGAGAATTAAGCGTTTTCTTTATTGAAAAAAACCGGCAAACTTCAACTAACAACCCTGGTATAGTGACAGATTTCTGTGCATACGCAGCTTGTTCAAAATTTTTCATAGTTGCTAAACATATGTTGGTAGGTGTGAAGCAAATAAGAAACTTTAGTAGCATGATAATGACTCGATAATATAACTTGAGTGCTCCTTGAAAAAGCAGTGGTGATAATGCATCCATGGTTGACACCTTACTGAATGTCAATTTAATTCTTAATGAATTTAATGCTTTATTTTAATATTCTACAGATCACAATAAAGGCTACGGATCAGGGTATAGATCCCAATCCCTGGGCAACAGAAATTACATTCACGGTCTTGTTTGTGGAAACAGAAGGTGAACCGAAATTTAACGAGCCGAGATCAGACACAGCAAGATTTACAGGTATTCAAAACACTATGCGTTTTATTAAGATGACTCGGTATGAAATCAGGAATGCCCGCGTGCAGTAAAAATGCATGTAATGTTGTACGATGTCTCGCTACTTGAACTCGCACACTGGTCTGTATATTTGTAGCCAGTAAACTATCGGTATTGCAGAATTCTGTTTTACTGTCCCACATTTAACATCTCATTGAGTGAGTTAAGCGACAAGGAGGTTGTGGAATTTTACATTTATTAACAATGCTTTTGTGATATTATTGATGCTCCTAATTAACAAATTTGTATATTCAAATAAGAATATTTTAAAAGCATTTTTTGTACTGAAAGAAATGTTATTAATAAAAAAGTTAATTAAAAGTTCCTTAGGTGATATCAGTAGTGACACGCTTATTTTAAGAAACTAAAATCGAATTATATTTTTTAAACATGGATTTAACTAATTATCATTGGGTTAAACATATTACAAATTGATCTAATTAAAGACTAATTAACATTATGTAAAAAAAAAAACGCACACAAGTTAAATTTGGCTATATTAAAAAACAGTCAGTGTGGACAGTGCAACAGTGTGTAAAGTAAATAAATCGGATAATTTTCATGTAGATAAAGATCAATGGCGTGCAGTCCATAAAAGCTGAAAAGCTGTGCCTACCTTAAGAAAAATGAACCATAAAAAGAAATTATAGAAAAAAATTTAAAGGCGACAAAATTAATGTATTTTTTCCATGATTTTAATTTAATGAGGAACATTAAAGTGTGCATATTTTTTATTCAGTTGGTCATTATTAATATTCAATGCACTATTATTCAAGCCCGACTTGAAAAACTACACACAGCCTACCTTTGGTCATAGAGCAATGCACGCCACTGCTGAAGATATAGCTAATATCACTATTTTATTATAAAAACAGTATTAAAAATAAAAATTTGGAGTATTTCCGTATTCTCAGTAGAAAAATTTATTCACATTAATAAATATGTCTTAGCTAAATAAAAATGAGCACAAGCTAGTGACTTATTGATACATATCATGTTTTGTTTTCCTTACTGCTCATACAACTTTACTGATTCGAATTTGAACGTTAAAATAATAATAAATTTACCGAGAAAGAAGTATTTCTCATTAATTTTATTAATAATGACACGCAAAGTTATTTTACTTTTATTGAAGAAAAAGTTAAAATATTGCTATTTGTGTATACATATATAGTGGTTATTTAGTATTATTCAATAATTATCATGTTGGGAATAGTTATGCGTAGATATTACATAGATATATAACTTATTACAAATACATTAAAGTGTTTTGATTGACCCGTGTAGATTCTCATTAATCGGAAATTTCATATCAAGTGAAAATTTTTAATATTTTCAGAGTTTGAGGCTGGCTTGACACAATCTAAAATTTTTCCCAAAGCTGAGGATCCCAAGAACGTAGGCTGCACTGCAGACTGCGCTGAAATATTCTATTACATCATGAAAGGTAATGTTTATAATATCTGTTCTTTCTTTACTAACAAGGGATTGAAGTACGACACCTCTGTGGATCGGTATAATTATAGGTCAAGTTCATCAATAACAAGATAATTTGACCGGACCATTTGTGAATTATTATGGATGTCTTCACTTCATCTGCTTAACATAATATAATCTTGATAGTACTTTCTTTACTAATAAGGGATTGAAGTACGATACCTATATGGGCCGGAATAATTATAGTTCAAGTCCATCAATAATGAGACAATTTGACCTGCACATTTGTGAATTGTTATGTATGTTTTCACTTCATCTGCTTAACATAATATAATCTTGATGGTACAAACATGAACTTAAATAAATAGTCTAAGCGAGACTTTATTAACCCGTTGTATGTAGACGTCAAGGCAGTTGGGTTGTGAGCGACCGTGCCCAGTACGCGAATGTCACAACAGTTGGGTTACAAAGTTTTGGCGTCGATAAAGTCGGAATTCTGTAGTCTATATTTGTAAAATCTTCGTAATTTCATTATGCTAGCGACATCTATAAGATTTTTAAAAGAACATTCTGTTTATGTTCTGAAATCATAATCATAATGATATGGTTCCCCTTTCTTGTAAACATTTCAAACTTGCCGCCAATCTCCCTGCCGACTTGAGTGCCTGCACAGTTGATCTACTGAGTTTTCGATTACGTGAATGCCCATAAGTTTTGTTTATTTATATTAAGGAGTTGTTTATTTTATTTGAAGTTCTTCATCGTTCTACGAGTACATTTTGTAAAGTAGTATAGTGTTCATGGGCACCCGCAGAAAATTTTCTAGGGGGGGGCAAAATATTTTTAGTAATGTTTTAATGTAGTTTTATTTGTATGGTGAACGAACGGACAGGACACTGTAGTAATGAATGCTGGCCAACGTTCTGCCTCTCCACACTTTCTTTATGCTAACATAAAGTGATTTAAAATAAAAGTAACATTATTTGACTATTTTAAATCAATCCAGGGGGGGCAAGTGCTCCCCCTTGCCCCCCCGCTGCGGGCGCCCATGATAGTGTTATAATAGTAATGATGACTACAGTTTATATTTTGTGACGTGTTAAAGTGTTGGTGATACAGTTAATCAGCGTATTGCCCGCACTCGTTCAAAGCATAACGAGTCGTCTGGTCTTGGGGAAGATGACGACTTGAAATGTTTATATCGAAATCCTTTGTTTGTCTTTTATTATCATAAATACGCATGTTTGGAACTCTTTTGGTAAGAAATAATAATCTTTATTATAAATCATCAGATCCAACTAAACAGATTATTTTTAACACTTGTATTATTTATACAGGTATACTGTAAAAAGATATCAATGAAAAAGTGCCACATATAGAGGCATCTAGCATCGAAACGCGTTTGAAGAGTCAATATGTAGGTAATCTAATGTGGCATGCATAACTCCACTTTGTCCTCCACACAGCATCCATAGAAAACATAGGCCCTAAGAGAAATTATTTCCCTCAAGACCTCCCTGTGGAGTAAAAATTTATATATGTACAAATTAAATCTCTAAATCTGTGGGTAAGCAGAGTATTTCAAATAACTGGATAATTTATATATGTACATGTTAAATCTCTAAATCTGTGGATAAGCGGAGTATTTCAAATATCTGGACAATTTATATATGTACATATTAAATCTCTAAATCTGTGGATAAGCGGAGTATTTCAAATATCTGGACAATTTATATATGTACATATTAAATCTCTAAATCTGTGGATAAGCGGAGTATTTCAAATATCTGGACAATTTATATATGTACATATTAAATCTCTAAATTTGTGGATAAGCGCAGTATTTCAAATAACTGGACAATTTATATATGTACATATTAAATCTCTAAATCTGTGGATAAGCGGAGTATTTCAAATAACTGGACAATTTATATATGTACATATTAAATCTCTAAATCTGTGGATAAGCGGAGTATTTCAAATAACTGGACAATTTTTTTTTTAGGAGCTTCATCAGAATTTTTCAACTTAGATAAAAATACAAACACCCTGACTGTAGCCAAACAACTGGACAGAACTGAACAGCAAACTCACGAGATAATGATTGCGGCTACAAATAATCGAAACCAAATAGAAGCTGTTACCTCTTTAGATTCAATATTGAATATCGTAATAGAAGTAAGTATTTCCTTTCTTTTTTGTTTTTGTTTTGCGAAATGCAAGAGTAAAAAATCATAACCAAGTAGATGCTCCAATGAAACTGATCCACGAGGCTGAGGAAGAGATGGACTGACTGCGTGTGAGAGGATTTGAGCATGACGGGAAGAACTGAGAGCTGGAGGCAAATGGCTAGTGGAGAGTCAGTGGAGAGCTTTCGTGGAGGAGGCCAAATCCTACCTTGGGATTCAGCGCTGTGATGGCGATGACCCCACAAGATTTCCAACTGCCTGAAGTCAATGGTACTATGACAACTCCCATTTAAGGAATGTGGCGAAAGAAAAGGCTGGAAAGTACCTTGTTATTAAGATCTGGTCAAAACAAGATAAAGGCAATGTTTCTCAACATGGAGTGCACTCCCCACCCAGGGAACAAATTGAATATTTTGGGGGGCAACGCGCAAATCATTAATTGTCAATATTTTCTTACATTTCTTTGTTAAAAAATCGCATTAGATGATTTTTTTTCTTATAATTTTTCAAACAGAATTTTTTTTATCTGGGCCACATTTAATAATAAAACAAAAGTTCGTTTTTAAAAAGAAACTTTTTTTTTTTAACGAACTTTCCGAATGATAAAAGTTGGCAATATTTAAACTAAATTTTCACTTTCTTCCGTATCTTTGTGAAGATTATTATTCATATTTCTTCCAATTTCTTCAGTCTCAAAACATTCCCCATTTGGGGATGTATAGACCCACTGACTTCGGAAAATTGGAATTAACACAAAAAGGAAATATTAATTTTTAAAACTTAACATATCTTCTGCGAAAATGATTTATTTATTTATTTATAGACACCTAGAAGGTTTTTACATGTTGATACATTTATCTCTTAGTTACTTATACAAGGGAGTATAATAATATAGTATATAAAAGAAGTAAGCAGGTACAACATAAGTATGTAGTTACAGCGTAATGAATAACAGTTTTACCTGTAGTTACATTATAACAGCAGGTTGTACAAAAGAGTGTAAAAAGTGTTTAGTACATAATATAAAAACATAAGTATAAAAGAAGTAAGTAGATAGGTAGGTACTATGTAAGTAGCTAGTTACAGCGCAATGTGTGGGTAATAGGTTTATAATTATTATAATGTTGAAAAACATGAACAGTTGTCAATCATGTTTATAATACAACAAACCTTTATTACTCCCGATTGGATTTTTACAGATTATAACATAATAAATACAATGATAAAAAAGGATGTCTGAATAATGGATTGTCTTTCTTTCACATTAATTTAGAATAAGGAACAGAAAAAAATGTATATTTATTATTTAACGGAATCTTGTCACAAATGAGAATCTCTTGATGACAGACAAAATATTTATTTGATTTTGACCTTCTTTTTAGGTTAGAGAAGCCAATCCGAGGCCGAGATTCAACCAGAGTCTATATGCAGGAGGAATTTCTATCACGGATAAAATAGGAAAAACGATGTTCAATCTGATGGTTTGTTTAAGTTTTCATTATTTTGTACGCTTCATAACATTGTCCAGAATTGGATGCATAGTTCATCCTTAATATAGCATCCCCAAAAATGACATAGGCCAGTGGGGAGTTAACGTAAAAAAAAGAAATTTTTTTGTTCGCATTTGTATATCAAAAAACATATCATGTCCACATAATAATCTGCGGTAATTATCAAAAACTGTTTTTCATTTGACTCGTCAAAGTTTAACCCTTTCAATTTTGAATTTCATATGTTTAATTCCCACTATTTAAACACATCTATTTTTAATGACGGAATAATTTACGGAGCCGTTTTGAAATAGTCACGTTCTCACGGGATTTTAAACCTTAAATATATTCATATAATACTCAAATAAATTTTATTCAATTGGCAAATAAATAATACTACGTTTAAAATATTCTTGCTTCTCGTTTGTTTCGCATCAACTGGAAAAATAAAAAATATTCTGTCACTGCGAAAAATACTTTAAGTTTTCAAAGGCATATTACTGGAAAACCTCATATCATTTTATTTTTATTGTGAAGTGCACTTATTTAAATTTATGGAAAATGTAGCAAAACTTAATAATATTTTCGTGTTCTTTATCTTTTTTTTTGTAACATGATACAGAAAAAAATCACATCTCCAAATATGTATATAAAGCTATTCTGGGGAAACTACTTATGATATATACATACAATTTTTGTAAATACATAAACACATTATCTGGTAAGACGGTACCATTTAAAAAAACATCATTTTCCAAAAAACAATAACGAAATTACACATAGCTGGCGCACAGCACGGCAAACACAGAAAATGCTCCTGTTTTTAGCAATTTCTCGGCTGAAAATCCTGGCATTCGAAAGGTTAAGCAAATAACAGTTTTTTTTTAAATTTATATCAAAATAAATATTTTTGGAGGTTACCAACTTTGCAAAATATATGAGAATTGGGCACACTCCTTAATACTATCGGGTCAATAGTGAGTGCCGGCCCTAAGCCAAATGGTATCTGGCACATGCAAAATTTTGTCTCCCCTTGTCCCTTGTCAATCCTAAATAACATGAAAATTGCTTACAATGATCCTTCAGTGTATAATGTACAATCCTACAAAACTACAAAAGCCGCGAAACCCATACTATTTGTTAACATGCTGGAGACACACGTACGCGAGCTGTAAACATAACTAATGCCATCTGTATCCATCATATTATCAATTGATTTTTTTTGTTTATATGTAGGTTTCTTGGCTGGTCATAACCACTGGATGAATGAGAAGATGGCATCATAAATATTCATATAGCACTGTCACACTCTTTCATTAGAAGATCTCATAGTTCCCGCGCTCTAATTCTGCATTGCTGTTTTTTGCATCTGTCTCGTTTTCACATTTGTGTGTGTTTACATCAAGAAAGTGACCGGCCAAAACCGCTGAAAGAAAGACATGGCATTATTAATATTGGTATATACTTGTAAACATATAGAACGATTGATGTGAGTTTTTAATGTTAAACTTGTAAGAAGTCATTAACAGTCGGAACCCAAAAACACACACTTTGTAGTCTTCTAATGAAAGAAATACTACAAATCATATTTCTATAAATTCTATACAGGTAGTTAGGAAAATGTTTAAGGTTTCAAAAGATAAAAATCTTCAAACTGTTTTTAAATTCTATTTGAAATACTTACTGGAATTTTGGGTAAAACATTCAAGATTGCTTTCCCTAGTTTTCAAACTGCACCTATTTTCATACATTTTGGGATGGGTTTCATAGAATTTATAAGATTACAGTTTGAGAATTTTTGTCTATTTTCATATTTACATATTTTACATATTTTCCTGTATAGAATTTACGGATAAATCATTAATAATATTGCTTGAATTATCAAACTACCAAGTGATGTTTAGGGTCATTTTTGAGAACTGACCCTTAAAATTAGTGTTAAATAAAATATACAACTAAATAATTGGCAGCCGTTCATGCGGCTATAAGGCATGCACACACGCCCGAGAGAAGTTCAAAGTGATCCAACACATTACAAACACAGGTTTCGGTCAATTTTTGGCCAAAACCGAAACCGCCGCCGAGTTTGGCCAAAACTAGCCAAAACCGAAACCAAAACTTCGGTCGATCATTAATTATTTCTATTGAGGGATGGACCCAAAACTTCTCAGCCTGCTTTTTCAGAATATGTGTCTTTTTGTTCCTAGGCCACTCACACGGAAGATTTAGCGATAACTTACTCCATAGACAAGGAGTCCATGCAGGTGGATCCATCACTCCAGGGGGTCAAGGACACGGCGTTCAGTCTCGATGAACAAACCGGAGAAGTCACCTTAAACTTCAGTCCGCTCGGGTCAATGTCTGGAATGTTTGAATTCAACGTGATAGCCACAGATACTGGTAACGTCATAAAGATAGCTATTATTACAAGTAATTTTTGCTATTATGAATACGGCACAAGAGTTCCGAATACCCTGAGCCAGTGGGATGGCATCCCCAATTGGGTTATGTTGTTAGGGTGTAGGGAATGGGAATGGGAAGTAGATGAGGTATTTCTCTGTGCAGTAACCCCCCGAGTTACATAAGTCGTCGCCCACAACACAAACAGGCGTATCTCATATTTAATGAGAGCCAAATTTTTATTTTTTTGCCGAATTCTTATACATTTTATTGCTTTATTATTTTATTATACGTTTTGCTAATAGCGGTAAAAAAATCTGCATATTTAAAATCCAGCGAAAAAAACAGATTTTTGCCTCTCCTGGAAAGTTGTTAAATATGCGATACGCCTGTTGTGTTGTGGGCGACGAAGTGGTGGTATCTTCCGTAAAACTTCTACCCCTCTCGATAATGATTGCGTAACTGATAAATTTTTTTACACGTTGACTGCCGACTACGAGATAACTCGTAGATTGCGTTCTTTGCTAGGACGCCGACTACGAGTTATCTCGTACTGTGTTTACTTGCCATATTCGTGCAGTTATGATAAAATTCGTAGTATATCAGTTCTAATATGGATAGGCAACAAAAAATCAATGCTAGCTTACATGAACAGAAAATATAATTATAAAATATTTATTCAAAATCAAGAAGTAAAAGAATATTTTTAATATAATATGATTAAATGAAATTGGCTTTATAGACCGAAACTCTGAAAATTGCCGTGGCAGTCAACGTGTTAAGTCATTTATTATGTAAGTTGAGGGGGAGGGTTACCGTATTTGAATTCCAGCGGTCATCTGTAAATAACATGTTAAATATTTGTAATTACTTTAAATTCTTTTATTATGGGATGTTTCATTATTTTGTTACCTGGGCGTACTGGTTAATTAACATGCTTGTAGTTTGTGATTATTTAATATACTAGTATTTTGTTTGCAGCTGATAAATATGATACCGCCGCCGTCAAAGTATACATGATTGCCGATAATAACAGAGTGTCCTTTATATTTGAAAATAAACTAACCGATGTCCAGGAAGACAGCAAATTCGTAAGTGCTTTTTATAATATATATTTCCCAACACTTCTTCCAGACAGTTCGCAGCTAGCGTATAATGCATTCTCAGTTAGGAATATATACATTTCCCAATACTTCTTTCAGACAGTTCGCAGCTAGCGTATAATGCATTCTCAGTTAGGAATATAATATACATTTCCCAATACTTCTTCCAGACAGTTCACAGTTAGTAAGTTAATGAATAGTTGGAAATTAATGGATGTATTATTATTGTCACAATTGATTGCAATCTTTAATATGCAAATATTTAAGCGATAGACAGCTTTCTCTGAGGTCAGCAGATCTAGATGCTACTAATCGTCTAATTGAACTTTCAAGGTCAAATCGAGCCGTCTACTATGATCGCTCTTTTCGTGTAAATGGCCCTCTCATTTGGAATAAACTTCCCCCAGCTCTTACTAATATTTAGAAATTGACTGAATTTAAACGGGCTTTAAAAACAAAATTATTTAAAAAAATCCTACTCAATAAATTTTAATCTCTCTTCAATTTATTGTAGAAAGCCATTTTCTCAAGCCTCCGGTAGTTGTTTGGTTTTGGTTTCCTCCGCATTTATTTTATTTTATTATTTTTTTTTTTAATGTAAAGTCAGTTATTGCTGAACATAACCCGACCCCTGTCTTAAAATGTTACTATTTTGCAGTATTATTGTGAATGTATTATTTTTGTATAGCTGTGTATATACTGTATAATATTTTATTAGATGAATATGCACCTAAGGAGTACTGTAGGAGTAATATTAAGAATAAACAATTTTTCAAATTTAGGTATGAATTGTGTATTGAATATTTGAAAATGCTCATTATATTATCATATTCCGGTAATTCTTGTGGCCAATTGTATAAATGAGCGTACAAGTTCCTTGCGAAATTCATGGAAGAAATACGTTTTGATCCACAGAGCAAATAATGCATAGAGTTTCCCTAACACGCAGGAAGAAGAAACCAAAATAAGGGGTCGAGGTAGGCGTACCATCAATTTAAGTAAAACAGTGAATTAATAAAAAGTATTGGTTGATTACAAAATTCCAATATTTAGTTTGAACCTTTTATGAATGTTTTATAATTTACTTACCGCAGTAAAAATCACGCAACATAAACTTGGACAGCAGTGAACTAGGCTGGTGCCAAAATTAATGTCACGTGACCTTTACTTTCAGCCATCAAAATTGTACTCTGGGGCAGGTCTATTCATTCTGACGTCAGGAATTTATCGAAAAAATATTTGTATATCATTCATTTTTCTTAGGGTACACACCGCTTTTCAGCCTTTATGGAGTACACGCCACCGACTAATAGCAATTAAATTATAAAAATATCAGCAGATATCGCATAACCAAAGAGAAAAGAGAACATCGTTTTTGTTATATAAAACAATAGGACAGGTTTTTG
>JAHDVE020006426.1:0-16624 GCA_022606495.2 Halesus radiatus | reverse complement strand
ACAATCTGTCAGGAATATGTGATTTATCTCAGTAAGACCACGTGAACAGTGAATAGTGAGCACGGCGAGGGGGCGTTTATGACCCGAGAATTCTCGACATTGAACCTATTGCGACCTATTTTGTCCTACAAACTGTTGCTTTCCCGAGCTTTTGTTCTAAATCCCTCTCAAGACTTAGGGGCTGCTACTTCACCATCTCCTAACAAACTAACAGCAAAAAATCTACACAAGTTCCTTACATAAATTCTACAAGCAAGAAAATAGTTAAATTGTATAAACTATTATCGTAAATTAAAATTATATGCCCTTGTTTGCTTTATATGCGTTGCGGCGAATATTCATAAAATAACACGGGTGTTTTCGCATTTAAATACCCTTACGGTGATTTACGCTGTCACGCTTTAACGTCTGTGGATTATATCACAAAAACCTTAACTGTTAATTTACGAAGGGGTGATTCGGCGGCCTCCTGCACTCAGTGTTTATATTTCCCATGGATTCCGCGAAATTTGCACAAGTCGAAGAAGTCATACAGAGTTCGCCGCGCACTTGAACTAATAATAAAGTTGTGTAGAAAAACTTTTCGCAAAATTTTCCGGACGCTTTTCCGAGTCCAAATATGATTTAAAATCGAGTTCACATTTTTTTGGAGAAATAACTCATTGTTTTTTTAAAGGTCGTTTCGCACTGTTTATTTACACTGTCGTACGGCTGTCGCCTCCGCATCGAGCAGATCCGCGGATAGGTGCAACCTCTTCGGAGGGCCGAAGACGAGTGACAGAATGTCAGAGTATGACGTAACGGCCGTCACATGACCCGCGCCGTGCGATCGTCGGCGTTCAACTGTTCTCGTGCAGACTGAAACCACGTGTATATAGGCCGGGCGCCACGCGGCTTATTACCGTCCCTCCCCAACATACAAAACATCCCCCACCACAGAAAGACACAAAACCAACACACCTCTACAAACTTTCCACGAACCTCATTCTGTAACATTTTTACTAGGTGCAATTGCTGCGTGTTATTTTCCTAGGTGGATAGATCAGTTTTATAGGCGGCTAGGAAATAAAGAGCCATCGACGCGGTTCTACGAATCGATCATTAAGTGTATCAAAATGTTGCCACCGTATTAAAAAGGTCCTAGCGATTACCGTTACTAGACTCAAATAAGATAACCCTTTTAGGTAGTTACTTTCTATAAAAGGTGGGTTGTTAAATCACAATGATCAAAGCTATAAACATTGCCTATTTGAAGCGTCGGCTTTCATGTTTTACAACATAATCATGGATGCAGAAAAAGCCACTTTTGAACTAAATTCTGAAATATGCTGCATTGTATACCTTATATTTTCACCCATTTAAATCAGATTTTAAACTTATAATACCCAATGTTTGCTTTTAAAAGTAGGTTTGCGCCGGTACGAACAAATTTTAGCCAGAAGGGTTCGTCGAGTCACAGACCGATCAAATGAATTCTTTACATAAGTGCCCGAGCTGTGGGCAACGCAGGGAAATGGATTAATCAATACCGCTAGTCCCGGCTTCGGTACTAAATAATTGATATTATATCTAGATTCGTTAATCTAAGCAAATCAATTCACTCAATTTATTTATTGTCTTTGTTTAGGAAAAAAATATAATTTTGTTTTGAAAATATTTATCCACTATATTCATTTGTTACGTAATTTTACTTCTTTGCTACCGGTTTCGACACATTCGTGTCATCCGTGTATAAATTATCTAACAAATGAATGTCGCGGATAAAACTCATCAAAACAAAATGTCTAGAAATTGTTACATAGTTAATTCCCAAGAAATACAGAAAAAAATATAATATTTGAGATTCGTTGAACTTTGTGGAATTATTTTAGTCTTTTAAATTTAAATAAATTGATATTTTTCTTGAAGCTCAATGCAACTAAAACGATTATGGAAGGAGGTATTCTAAATAAGGACAAACTTGTGTGAATATCTAAGTGGGTAGGTACCTACATGTTTTCTTAAAAATAAATTAGAATTTTTTAAATGGAGCAGCGTATCTTTGTTTAGGTACCTACACCATTTCATTTGAACGAAAACGCCAACCGGTTTCGTTTCAACCTTCCCCTTTTCGGGTAAGATGTAAACATCACAGCTTCTTTTAAAGTTTATATCAGCCCTGATGAAGAGACGAATTTGCCGAAACCGGATAGCACAATCGTTTATAAATATTCTCCAGTCCTAAAAAATATGAATATTTCAAAAATACCAACTCTTCTTGTGACACCAATCTTCTAATAAATAACCCCAATAGAAAAGGAGGATAAAATAGCAACTGTAAAAATCATATCATCTCTAACCTTAAATTGTGTTCATCTGAAGCGACCTGCCAGGTAAGTATGTTTTTCTGTATCTGTTTGTACATAATTAGATAAAGAATAGGAAGTAATACTTGTACAGCGCCCTTGAGGTGATTTTTCACAAAAACGGCGCCATACAAATCACATAATTATTATTATTATTATATCGGCATATACTTAAAGTATACTGTGTTTAATATAATC
Source organism: Halesus radiatus (assembly GCA_022606495.2). Taxonomy (NCBI): domain Eukaryota; kingdom Metazoa; phylum Arthropoda; class Insecta; order Trichoptera; family Limnephilidae; genus Halesus; species Halesus radiatus. Next base: position 14,081 of record JAHDVE020006426.1, on the reverse strand, counting down.
AGATTAAACATTGCAAGGTACAAAATATTTTATTATTTTCATTTAGTATAAAATATTTTCAATATTAACAGTGATAATTGCGATTTAATTTATATTATGTTCGTATTACTATAAAATTGTAATTGTGTGAATCACAGGTAATTCATAGCACTCGAACCATTCAAGCAGCAGTTATCAAGTCAATAAAACCCATTAAATAAGCCGTTCCCCACCGGGCTTCGTACCAGAAACAACCTCTAATAAACACCTCGCCCTTATTTATGGCTTTTGAGAGGGCATGTCTAACCTACTACTGGCAGGACTTGCTTCGGTATAGAAAAGCTCGCAGCTTGATTTAGTGGGATTTAATGGGGTCCATAAGCGCGGTTTGTTTAACTCAACTTATAAGCATGGTTTTATGATGTTTTGATTATTGTGACGGGGTTGGCTGAACAATTTTTAATTTATGGAATATGTATGGTTATTTTGTATGGGAATTGAGCAATTACACTGCTTAAATGCTGATGCAATATAGATAAAAGTCTAATTGAGGGTGGTTTTTATTCCATTTAGACGATAGAGTAATATATTTAGAATAAGTACATATATTGGATAAAAAAACGGGTTGATAATTGCGTAAAATTACACGTGTAATTTTTGCTGCAGGGTTGAGATGATTTCTAGATGATTCCTTTTTTGTTTTTTCTAAGGTGGATCTTAGAAAAAGCAAAACAAAGCTATTTTAGTTATTATGGGGTCCTTCTGTAGTCCAGAGTTCTTGTAAGTCTGCGTAAACCACAAGATGCATAGAAGAAAAATAAATTCCAAAAAAAGTTTTGGAAAAAGTTTTTTTTTTTTTAAGTCATTGGTAAGAATATATGTATTTAACAAAATTATATATTTTATTTATTTTATAGACGCACGCTTTAGATACATATATCTCTGTTGTGTAATAAATTAAATTAATGTATTCATTGACAACTTCATTTCTTCATTTTTTCGTTCTGACTTTTTGAAATCTTAAAAATGTCCCATAGAATAAATTTAAAAAAATGCCTTTTCAAACCCCTCCTAACAATTTTCAATAGGTCATGAAAACCTACAAAACTTTTCAATTTCAAATTTTAAGCAAACTTTTGTTCCAAACCCAACTACAGACCAAAACAACCCGTATTCCTTATATACGAAAGTACCAATTTGGCTTGCATGCGAATCCTTCTCTTTCTCGCATATCTGAGCATGCGCAGTGGCGTGGTAGGCGGAGCTTACCGCAGTATGGGAGTGGCCGGGGGGCGGCGGGTTTAGGGGGGGTACCGAAAGTACGGTGAGTTCTGAGCGGAGTTTATTAGCGATATATCCCAGTGGACTTCTCCATTGGCCGGTCGCGTGTCGGGTTCTCGGATTACCAGTAGACATTTGCATTCGCGTGACACATGAGAATGCAATACACACCACTGACTAAGCTGAATGTTTTTTTAGAGCGTTAGGTGTTAAATTGATAATATGGAATGAGCACAGAATAATAATAATACTTGGACGATTTGTATAGCGCCGTTTTTTGTTAAAAATCACCTCAAGGGCGCTTCACAAATATTACTTCCTATTCTCTATCTAATTATGTACAGACACAGAAAAACATACTTTCCTGGCAGGTCGCTTCAGATGAACACAGTTTTATTAGAAAATTTAAGCATAGAGATGATATGATTTTTACAGTTGCTATTTTATCCTCCCTTTCTATTGATAATAATAATAATAATAATAATCGGATGATTTTTTATAGCGCAGTTTTTGTGTAAAATCACCTCAAGGGCGCTGTACAAATCTTACTTCCTATTCTTACATTATTCCTATTGGACAGGCTATCATTACACATTATATATTATAGACCATATAAAGAGATGCAGATAAATTATCAAAACTAAATACGGCTTGATCTAAGTTTTCATACATGTTAAATTGAGAAAAAAAAATGCTAACTGTATTTATTCCTTACGATATATTGCAAAACGCTAATACAAATGATAGGAGTCATGTGAAGTTGGGCGGCGGGTGAGGACGGGGGCCGGGGGATCCATATCCATATCCAATCTTCTTTGTCTTTGTTGGTGACGCCCCTGGGCGGCCTGACAGGACTGCCCGTACGCCAGGTAGCGCTTGTCGGCCGGCTTCAGGATCTGGAAAGAGCACACCAGCGTGTCGTCCATTTCTCGCCCCAGCTGGTGGTGTCCTTGTTGAGGTCGGACCACAGCAGGTCGCAGAGCAGACTGGTCGGGCACGTCCGTGGGCCGCATGATGCACCGGATCTGCTCTGTAGACTGGAGGTCAGAACTCGGGTCGCCGTGACAGCAGAAGATCTTCTCGTCAAATGATACATTTATTAGAAGATTGGTAGCACAAGAAGAGTTGGTATTTATTTGAAATATTTGTAATGTTTGGGGAAGGAGAATATTTATAAAATGACCTTAAAAAGCGTAAAAAGTTTTTAACATATTTTTTTTTGAAATTTTACACCATTAGTTATTTACAGTGTTGCGGGCTGTGGGACACCGGTGGGTGATTTTTTTTTACTTATTCAATAAGTGACTAAAGTGAACACTAACCGGCTAGCCTAGCTAAGCAATTTACTTGTGCATTTCTTCTATTTATGGATATGATTGTCTGAAAAGATGAGTTTTAAGTTTAGCTCTGAATTCTGTCGAGTCTTTGATCGTTCTTAAATCATGCGGCAGTTCATTCCAGGCTTTAGATCCTGATACTCCGAAAGCACGATCATCGAACTTAGTATTAGGTGTGCGCTTTGGTTCCTCCAACTTTCCCGCATAGCTGATGACGCTGTTGACCTAATGGTGGACTGCCGTGAATTGGTATTTTCGGGAAAACACAATTCCGATAAGTTAGCTGTAATCATTCCGTCATGTGACTTAAATACGAACTGGATTTTTTTTAGGACATTTGAGCCAGTGGAGATTTTTGAGATGCTCTGAAATGTGGGAATATTTAGATACACCGGAAATAAGTCTTGGAAACTGATTGCAATTTGATATTTGGGGAGACTTGCATATATTCCGTTGAAGTAATCCAGATGTGACACAATGTACGAATTGTCTAGAAATGTTTATTTTTTTCTTTATAAGGATTGGCCAACTGACTGATGAAATCACTCACAGATTAAATCATTCTTAGAACCTATCTACAGAGGCGAACTAACCAAATAATATTAAAAAAAGGATTTTCCGATGTTCCGGTATTCGTACGAAATTCCAAAACAGTTTCATTTTTGACAATAAGTTATTATGCGTAAAGAGTTTTAAGATTCAGAAACCTGCAGCGACGGCTGTTATCTCATCATTTTTATGAGATGATGATTCTTATTATGACATGTTTTTTTAACATCGTCAGTATTTGAAGACGAGACCAGCGGTCGACTGAACTAATTACTCAGATTCCACGAAAGTTTGTCGTGATTATACAGAACATATGAAATGTTAGAATAATTAATGTCACGATCGATTAAATAGTGGGAAGATAATATTTTTTTTGCGAAAAAATATTATTGGAAACGCTTTGTCATAATATAACGGAAATTATATTAAAATTCAAGTTAGAATCCTGTTGGCTAAAAACATTTAATCTAATCGTCTAGAATTTTTTCACAGCTTGTCTAATTTCAGCTTGGTTTTCATTTCATATTTACTGAGATTCATTCCCGATTCTCAAAATTTACTCCTGCGTTGAATGATTCTGCTCGGGATCTTTCATAAGACGCTCAAAATAGTCTAGTATTATTACTGCTACTATTATTATCTCTGTACTTTTACACATCAGGTTTATACGTGGTTTTCGCATTTTCGTACGTAACTAGTTTTGGTGCGTTCTCACTGGGATATTTTATTATTTCAGATAGTGAAGGAGAGTGAAATTGATCAATTATTTTTAGGGATCAGTGACGTGCAGTCCATAAAGGCTGAAAAGCCGTGCTTACCCCATGAAAAAGAAACCATCAAACGAAGACTTTTTTTTGTAAGAAACTGTAGCAAATTTCTGATTAAAAGGTATTTTTCCATAATTTTTTTGATTATTTTTATTTCACTGTCGTTCTACAGCGATAAATTGTTTCCATTTGACAAATTTGTTGCAATTAGTTGGAATCTGAATTATAGCAATACACTTGACTTCATTAATCTAGTTTTTGCAAGTGTCTGCATACCGCTTCCACTACAAGCTGTAAAACAGTAACAATGTTTGCACATTGAAAAAAGTTCGTTGTAAAATTAGGGCCATAATGTTATCCCCCTACTAACGGTCCCTTTTCACAAAGGGTTAGTTTTTTAGTTTCCAACACTGTTGCTAGGTTAAGGACTAGCGCGAAAGAAAGTTTTTTGAGGTGCTGCCGTCTGTGAAGGAAAAAAAAATTAACAAATGTTTGACTGAAGAAAATAATTACCTATTATCTCGGATTAACATTTATGAACGTATTAAACGATTCCCTTTTCCATCTTTTATCAATTGTCTGTGTTTTTTGAGTATTTATTTCTTCTGCCTAATACGCAGTAGGGTTTGAAATACGTATATATTGTCGTACAAATTAAATATTTTGATCTAAGTTTATAGAATAACATGCATACATAATAAGAAATTGTGAGTCCTGATGAGAAGATTTGTTTGATTTTTCATTTGACATAGGTCTGTTATACTAATTGCTGATGTGTTTAAAAACCGAAGGTAAGTTGCGCGCTGCGAACTATTTCAGAACAAAATTAGTAAAAAAAAGTCTACTGTACTTACCCACAATTGAGTCTATCTTAGAGTATAGAATTTATCATCACAACTGCGCCAGATCCCAGCGTTGGATTCGGCCTCCTCCACAAATTCTCTCCACTTGTGGTCCATGGCTATTCGTCTCCAGTCCTCAGTCCTTATCGTACTGCTCCAATTCTCTTCCATACGTTCGTCCATTTCTTCCTCGGTTTATCTCTGGGTCGCTTTCTGTACCCGGTAAAAAATCGGTATTCGAAAATTTACAGAAACATCATCTATTTTATTTTATTCTACAAAATATTGTACGGTACCTACTACAAATGACATTTAAGAAAAATCACAAAATTTTCAATAAATTTCCCAATAAGATTTTCTTATTCAATCATACTATTTTTAACGCAAAATTCATATCAGTTATCGTTAACTATTTAATTGAGCGTAGGAATCTCGACCGAGGGTTCCCAACTTTTTTGAGGTTAGTTGCTACTTTTTGACCTAGTTTTCTTTGGGATCGACTTCCGACAAGAATCTTAGAAGAATTTTTGACATTACCGAATTGAAATTGCTCTTGAAAACTATTAAACTGCTTCATAAAAGTACGAATCTGGCAACACACCAATTTGTCCAATGGCCAGAATATAATTTTTATCTTGCATAAATTAAAAAAATAAAGAAAAAATATTTTTTTCAAAATTCAGTCATAATTATTGGGATCGGCCAAAGTTTGATCCGCAAGCGACCGTTTGGGAACCCTTGGCCTAGACTTACAAATTCCGACAAAATGCAATTCTGTTAAAATTCCCGATTCGGATGAAAGGAAAACGAGAGCAGCTCGGTGAATTGACCCCATGTTGTAGATCTATAAAATATAATTCTGTTAAAGTCGCCGATTCGAATGAAAAGAAGACGGTCGAAAGCAGCTCAGTGAATTGACTACAAGTTGTCAGCCGTGATTGACGGTTTGGCGCAGTCCAGATTGTCTGAGGAATGTCAACTGAAAGCTGCGTAGCTACCCACTTGCATCTGTGAATGACTTGAAACGATCGCTTGTGCGGTCTCTCAAAAAATAAAAGTGTTTTTTGCTCTATTTTCGAAAAAATTAGGAAGGTAGGTACTTACCGCAAGAGTAAAAAAAATTATAAAGCCTATGAGGGAATTTGAATTTTGAAATTAAGAATAGTTAAACCCGTTTTATTGCGATTTCCCATTATGGGAATATTCTCAAACGTCAATATTCCCATGATAGTTAATATTCGAACATGCGATCGTTGAATGTGAATATCTAACAATTGTAATAACGTTAAGTATGATGCTCATGGACACTGAATAATTTATTCAGTCTCCATCGTAACAGTCTTTGGTAGACCTTTTATTGGAATTAGTGAATAAAAAATCAACTCTTAAAAATACCTTGTTACGTTGGTTCCATTGCATTCGGAACTTCTAACGTCACGTGCGCATTTTATTTTTGGATTAGTATGGAAATTTTTATTTTTCGATTTGTTTTGATTGTTAAATATGTATTTTTTAGTTTTGGAAATTTTTTTACATAATTTGGGAGACTTTAAGCTCTATAATTGTTCATTCATGAAAGAAATCACATTATTCATGAGAAAACCAATCATACTGATATTTTGATAATATTAATGCTCAATACTATTATTTTTCATGGTCTTAAAGTTTCTAAAAAGGTACATCATTTTCTTACTTATGTTTAGTTATGGTTTATTTGACATTCTAACCTCAAAACTGATCAAAACCGGCTGGCCATAGATTTGGAACGTTTTAGCAGGCTTTGAAAAATTGAAATTTTGAATATTATTTTAACCATGAAAACTAACTGTAGATATTTATAATCTCAGTAAATTGCATACAACACATACTGGTATTATATAAGTAGTAACAAAGCTTTCTGTTGAAATGATGCTAAATATTGGCAAGTTGGTCATGCAGGCCCGGAGATAAAACAGTCTATGCTGTCGGTGACGAAGATAACCATCGGGAAGATAGAAATTAATGCTCTCCATGACAGCTGAGTTTTAGAACCATCCGCGAATCACTCTGAAGAAATATGTAAAAATGTGTACATCCCTTCTGACCCGCAGGTGGTTCATTTCGAGCATACCTAAGAGAAAGTCGATAGGATATAGCTACGGGTGGTAGCCATACTTCTTTCAAATTTCTTCTGAACTCTCTCCAACATGAGGGAATACTTCATCTGATGTGGGCTCCAAACCACTGACCCACTCTTAAGTCTACTCCTTACTAATGGGTTATATAATATTACGAGAACCCGGGTGTTTCTAAAGATATGTAACCTGCAAATTATTTGTAGTGGTTGATTTTGTCTTATATTTTCTAAATCAAACCATTAATCAGTAGGTATGTTTTGACTATTTTTTTCACAGGTTTTGACGGCCTCCATGGTCGAGGGGTAAGGCTCTCGACTACGAATCGGAAGGTCGCGGGTTCAAATCCCGGCGTGCGCAACTAATTTTTATTTAATTAATTTGTGCTGTTTTACAATTAATTAATTAAAAAATAATGTGTAGTATATTTGCGCACGTTCCAGAGTGGAAGATACTTTTAGTATCGCCCTGGTGAAAGACCACCATTCAGAAATTGAAACGTTGCTTGAAATGGCTTTTAGCCGTGTTTGGTGACCAGATCTGAATAGCCAGGCATTTCCCCACCTTCTTCTTCCCCTCCCCTATACCTTCAGCCTCACAACATTTCCCTATTGGGGATGCCATAGTTTCACTGGCTCAGCAGTTGGGACTCTTGTGCGGTATTCATGTAAAAAAAAAAAAAAAAGGTGCTTAATAAATTCTTGAAATTATATTATTATTCGTAATAATTTTTTAATGACGTAGCACAAGATTCTCATCTGTTTGAAGTCACTAGGACTATGGAATCCCCAAATTCGTGAAATACTGGTATACTAAAGAAAGTCGGGGAGGGGAAGGAAAGAGAGAAGGAGAATAGAAGGTTTGTAAAGTACCCACCTTTCAGTGGCATGCATTGCTATATTTAATATTTTTTCTGTTTTTCATATATAGATCAAAATATTTAATTTACATGACAATATATACGTAATTGAAACCCCACGGCTTATTAAGTAGGTAGTAGTAGAGTTTTTCTCAGAAAAAAGAAATTACTAAACAAAAAACAAAAAAATTGTATTTTAGTTTTTCTGGTTTTCTTTTACAATCTTATTAGAATTTTAAAGTTATTATTTTTAAGTGAAAACTCGCTTAATTTAAAAACTTGTCAAGATATGGATTTACGGTATATATATCTATATATGGATGTATATGAGTAAATATATATTAACATATATAACACAAATTCCATAATTTTTTTTTTACTGCCTCTAACTATTGCACAAGAATACCCACGCACTGGCCTTGCCTATGTGAGATGTTTTGATATACATACAATACAGATAATTTTATATACATGTACATAATCGTACATTGAATAAAAAAAAAAACAAAAATGTTTTTAACCCTTGTACCTATGTTTATATAAATGTATGTATCAAAAATTTATTAATAAGTAAAACATAATTCTGAAAACACAATCAATTGATAAAACGATAGAAAAGGAATAGTTTAATAAAACGTTCATGAATGTTATTTCTCCATAATAGGTAACAATAATGTTCAGTAATTTTTTCTTCCAGACCAGCGGTCCCGCAAAAATCGTTCTTTCGTGTTAGTCCTTATCCTAGCGATAGTGTTGAAACTAGAAAACTCACAATTTATTAACTGGGAAAACTCCCTTTGAAAGCGGTATGCAGAGTCGTGGTTTTGCGCAATGTATCCTGCTAAAAAAACGAGATTGAGGAAGTGTATTGACAGTACAAATTTGTCAAAGAGAAAAATTTTATCAATGTAGAGCCATTATAAATTGCATGCTACTGCTATCTTTCTATTTACAACCTCCGAATTCAGACTTTTTATGTATATATTATAAACATTACTTGAAAACAGAAAGTTTTTATGCACTTAAAAAAATATATGTTATTTTTATGTCTAGTTGAAAAAGCGATTAGTAGTCTCTGAAAAATATGAATAACACGTGTAGTTCTGTTATTTCACATGTTATACGTATGAAAAAAAATCACAGCGGTTCTTTAAATGCTACTTAAGTCAATAGTATTGAGATTTTTGCTCTATTTTGTCGTGTTTTATTTAAACGATCGCAAAAATAAATAAAATGCTTCTCATACGTACTAGATATTTACTAAACCTTTAATTAAAAAAAAAATAGATCATTCCGTTTGGATGGGTATTTTGGCCTCCAATCCAAAATTCAGTTTTGTATGAAACGGGCACCGCAGCCGTTCCCCTTAATGCTCTTCGATAAGTGTACATATATATGAGTAAGTAGTTAAGTAAACCTTGTTTATCAATTGGGAGTCAAATCCGTGATCGCATGATCTCAAGGCAGTTTGCTTGTAATGTCCAGTGTCCACTTACCATAACGCAGAATGGACCACGAGAAGATAAACGGTTCCTTCACAGAACATTCCTTCATCGCACGCTATACCCCCCCTGACAGACGAACGCCGATGACATTATGCTATACGAGTACTTGATGCTTGTACCCTGTACAAGATGCTGACATGCTGATTTTATTATTCTTCGCTGGATCTTGCTTTTTAATGATACGATGCTTAATTCATAAATAAAATTAGGAAGTACTTAAGGGGCAAGCAAAATACAATAACTATATAGGCGAGGAATGTAAAAAAAAGTTATGAAATTAGGTAGGATGATATTCACATGATCTTCTGTTTTACTCACATTGTCAGGGGTGAACTGGAAAAAATCAGTGAAAATCGTAAACCGCAGTTCTGTACAGGTAAAAGTAAAGATTGAATATCTGATAAGTACTCGTATGTATTTTTAAATGATAGCGCGTTAATTGAAATTTAATTACTTTATAAAAAAATAAAAATAACAGGAACACAATATACGGGGTATTGGTTACATCTGGGCAATTTTTTTTTTACACAATGTATTTTACAATTATTTACGATACTTTTACCTAAAATAAAAATAAAAATATATATAGAAGAACAGTCATAAATAAATAGCAGTAATATAAAATATTTGGTTCCAGTTGATCCCCCGACAGTTGGCCCCCCGACAGTTGATCCCTCCTACAGTTGATCCCTCGGACAGTTGATCCCTCCGACAATTGATCCCTCCGACAGTTGATCCCCTTAAGAATTATTTATGCTGTACGTCCTCATTCTAAAAGTATGCAGAGAGGATATGCGGCCATATAATAAAAGCCGATATACTATATATGCAGGCGTCTTGAGTGGAAATCCGCTATCTAAGGGGTAAATTAGATTAATAATTTATAAGTTTTTACGTCGAATGCTTTCGATTATTTAAAACGTTTGTGTCCAATTTGTATATATTCATAATCCTTCTGTAGGGTTTTGGTAGATATCATTTTTATGTAAGTAATATAAAATTGTATTTGTATTATTGTATTTTTCAATGTTAATATGTATATTCGTTATACGTCTCTAGTTTTAAGCCATGGTTGTAAATCATTTAGCAGTACTGTGAATTGACCCACTTGGTCATAAATATTTTTTTTTCAGATATTTTTTACGTAATTAAGAAAATTGTTTACATGGTAATAATAGTGTGATGGAAAGACTAATAGGGATATTGAAAGAAAGGTGAATGCGGGAAACTCCATTAACGGAGGACTGAACGCGGTTGGCGTTAACAAAAAGTTGTTCAAAGAAGCGAAGCTAGCAGTCCACAATGAAGTGCTGATACCAACCCTGATGTATGGCAGTGAGGCATGGAATCGGCAGAGGAAGGCTGAAAGTAAACTGAATGCCGTAGAAATGAGATCTCTGAGACGAATGTGTGGTAAAACCACGTATGATCGTGTGAAAAATATTGAAATTCGTTAAGAATGCAAGGCTGATGTAAGCGTAATGAGTAAGATTAAAAAAGGGACGCTTAGATGGTTTGGATACGTGGAGCGAATTAACGAAGAAAGGACTGTAAGAAGAATGTATGACGCGAATGTGAATGGAAGAAGAAGCCGTGGACGCCCGTGGAAGACATGACACGATCAAGTGAATCAAATACTTCGTCAGAAGTCGGAATAATAGAAGAGAATGTATGAGACGATGTATGAATGTGAAGAATGAAGCAAGAAGTCTATGCCAAGATCGAGTTGTTTGGCGGTCAGTCCTCTCTGCCTACCCCTGCGGTGAAACTGCGTAATGGTTAGTTAGTTAGTTAGTTAATAGTGTGTATTTAAGTACAAAACTTTTATTTTTAAATTTAAATAATCCTTAAATAAAGTTTCTTTTTTTTTAAGATTAATACCTAATTGAGAAATTCTCGTGTTTTGAGAAGGAGTTCTAATATTTATTGTTACAAATTTAATAATTTCAAAAGTACTACCGTGAACTTGATGTTTTGGTGTGTCTATACACTAATTTAAAAAAATAAAAGGATATTTTTATAAATAAAATATATCTATATAATGTATGTATATAAACATATACATATATTATTTTTTTCCAATTAGGCTTATAATACGAGTATACACCTAAAATTACTTTCTTGTAAAAAGTATTTTTAAGGTTTGTCTAAAAAAAATCACAATTTTTTTCATCTTGTATATCTTTGGGAAGTTCGTTAAAACATTCTATGGCTGAGTATGTGTAATGGTGTTGAGCTGTTGTTGTATTAAGTTTAGGGATTATTATTTGTCCTGTGGTTCTCGACCTGGTACTTAATTACTCTAATTTTAGATTTTCTTTATGGATTAGAAGTAATGCATTTTTTGGTACATTGCATTTAAATCTAAGACTTTAAATTCATTGAATAACTCACAGGTAGAAAAATAAGATGGCTATTTTTAGAATTATTATACATATACATATATTCGTTTTAAGTCTATAGGAGTTATCCGAATACATTATTATCTACTCTTTTTTTCGAAGAAAGCAATTACTTCGTGGTTTGACATATTAATTAGATTAAAAAAATTGTTTTAAAACACCAGTTTACTTTTAAAGTATCACCTACCGGTTTCTGAAACTAACGATCAACGTTAACTCAAAATTTTCCACTTCTTAATCCCTCCCTCGTTTGACGTTTTATCTCTTTCTTTTTTATGTGTTGTCTTATTCTTTTACATGTAAGAATATCTCTGTGTAACTGTTCCATTGTTTCGTATTAAATGTTGTTTCCCCCCTTTGGTAAATCTTGCCGATACTCGTATATATATGCTCACCCAATTTATTTTTCAAATTAAAAATTTTACGCTGACGAAGTTTGGGATAAACGAAACCGGTTGGTGATGATTTAAACATAAATTAGTGGTTTTAAACAAAGTGTTTTTATTATTTATTTATTATTATTTTTATGAAAGTATAGGTAGTTAATATTTCTATCTGAACTAGTTCGCCCCTGTTAGAAAACATTAAACGTTACTAACCTAAGAAGGTACAGACATCTAGAGTGCCTACTTACAATTTATAGTACCTACCCAATGGTCAGGGTATTACCCACCTACCGCTAGGAGCTAGTATGGGAACCGTACAGTGTACCGTGTCATAAACATTGCTATGTCTCCACCGGCTCGGACACCGGACAGCGAGCCCGGACTTGAGACTTGTGACTGACCGACAGACATTTTGCAATTGGAGCGGTCGCCGCACTGCAATGACCCACCAGGCAATTCTGCCACGTCTCCAAAATTATAAAATTTAATTTGTCATGGGTCAGAACTAATTTATAAAACTGTAGATTAGTTGAGTCGGGCCATGTCAGAAGTCGGAATAACAGAAGAGAATTTATGAGACGTTGTATGAAAGTGAATGAAGCAAGAAGTGTATGCCAAGATCGAGTTGTTTGGCGGTCCGTCCTCTCTATCTACCCTTGCGGAGAAACGGTGTGATGGTTAGTTAGTTAGTTAGTTAGTTGCTCCACATGTCGACTACCGTTCTACGATATTACATTTGGCCAATGAAGGAAACCTAAACAAGCTAGAAATTATTCGAAACAGAGCTATGAGATACTAAAGAAAGGCAAATACGTATACAAAAATCAATCAAACGAGAGAAGAGCTGATTGGATTCAAATAAAAAAGAGACTGCTATACAATGTGTTAATATTTAGAGATAAAATTCTGAATAGCCAAATGCCAAAATATTTTATGGACGATTTTTTTTTAATAAAAATGTATATAATTATGAAAACAGAAACGTAAAAACAATTAGATTACCGCATATGAGAAAAACAGAGTCACAGAACTGCTTAATGTATATAAAATGTATGATGGGATGTCTGAAAGTCTGAAGAATGAAGGAAGATGATTGTATTTAAGTATAATTGTTATGCTTCCAGTAAAAACATAATATTACGAACAGTGAAATGTAACCACCTACAATATAATTAATAAACTAATTCAATAAATAATGAATTAAAAAGAACTGAAGAATGAGAAGAATAAAATAATTGAGCTATACATCCTAGTCTAGTTACTAAACACAATTTAAACTATTTCAAGTAGCTCTTTTATTATGAATGGTGATGGTGAGATAAGGAGTGTGTCCTTCGCATTTTGAAAATTTTATTTATCAAATAAAAAAAAAAACATTAATTAAAGTATAATCTCCGTTTTTGACCGTCGCCATGATGTTAACTCTTTGCTTTTGGGTCCAGGATCAAAAATATTACCACTCTGCTATGGTTGTTGTGAAATCATTCAACAGATGACCGTAGATATTCCTAAAACTGTGGTTGAATTTAAAAAAAAAAAAAACAAGTTTTTATTTTTTAACTATTTTCCTTGAACTTTGTAAACACCAAAATTTTTAATTATTATTATTTTTCAATAGCTAGGGGTTAACTTAATTTTGAAAATATGATAAAGTTATGATTTTTTGTAGGTTGTGTTTTGTAGGTTGTGATTATTTAGGTCGGTCAGTGGCTGAGTTGGCAGCGCTTCGGGTTCCCACCCAGGCGTCGTGAGTTGTATTTCTTGGCTGGATAAGTCCTTTATCACGACATAAGCAACATTTTCCGCTTAGTGTGATGTAAGCAAGAGATTTTCAAATATTGTCAGGTTATTCGTAACCCGGGAATGCATGTCTTTCTTGATTTAAAAAAAAGTTTCTGTTTCAGTGCCGATAAGTCGGTATTTATTTACAAGACTTATTTCGGTTTCTTATGTGTAATTAGGTTCATGTAATACAAAATAACGTTCCATGAAAATGTTGATTTTTTTAATGTTAAAAGGTTGGTAGAATCTTACTATAATAGAAGTAATAATAATAATTG